>APFE031423713.1:30492-131042 GCA_000404065.3 Pinus taeda | reverse complement strand
CATGTATCTTGTTGGCAATAAACTTGGCATAATTGTATTTTATAGCAGGGGGCTTCCCAAGGCTATATGCAGATAACAAGATCAACACAGTTTCATCAACATGTTCATTTGTGGAGAACCCCAGCACAAAGGATATCATGTCCACAAGCAGCTTGCCTACTTCATTGAAATTTGCATATGGGAGAGGAGGTGGCCCAGAAGGCTGGCAGTCTGCTCTCATGAAAGTTTTGGCAACTGCAGCAATCTCAATGCTAGAGAGCTTGGAGCTTGGGTGCACTTGAATTAGCAAACCCTGATTGTTCTCTTTTTCTTTTGACTGCCCTCCTATCTAAGTCTACCCTTATTTCTTCCAAGGACCCAGATTAAGCAGTTGGGCTCCTTCATTTCTCTACCTAGCTAGTCATCTGCCAAGCTTGAGCTGTTTGGACAGGAACCATTCTCTATTCTGCAACAAGCAATTTAAGCATGGCATGGTCCAGATTAGACTGTTGGGCCATCCATCAAGTATGATTAGCATCAATATTTGTAGACTATGTTACTCCCACAAGATAGTAGTGGCATTTTGACTGACCACTTTCCTGGTCTTTAGTTTGGGGTTCATTTTCACTATTCTTTTGACCATTTGATTTTCTTGCCTTTTGATTATTCTTTTAAGGCATACCGTCTTTTCATTTTTTAATTTTCCTAGTATGTACACAAAATATGGAACCTTTGCAGTCTGCAATGATGAACATATTTAGCCCTTCCACTGTCAATCATGAAAGATGAAACCTATTGGTATAGGAACCTAATACATGGCTTAGCCAGCCAAGGATTGAAAAGGTTGTGTGAGTGAATTAGAAAAATTCATCAACACCAAGGTGGAATCTAGCAATCAATTTTCTTATTGACCACTATTAGTTTAGCATTGCAAGTTATAATCTTTAACTTTGAAAAACAAATATTTATTTTTGAATATTATTGAAAAAACTTTTTCAAACATTTGATTGGACCATAACATGAAGGTCTTATTGCAACCTTTGCACAATACAATGCCATGTGGATAACTTCCTCAAACTTTCCTGCCATAATTTATGTTGAAAGTGTAGTGAAGGAAGGTCTATGGCTTGTGCCTTAGCTAGTAAAGACCTTAAACTATCTTTCTTTGAGCATGAATATGGATTCATGAGATAGACTCCAATATGATGAGTCGATTTCCAGTTCACTTGAATTGTCATGAGTAGATTGTATGCGTAGTGTTAGAGCTTCAGTTCGTTGGAGTCTTCTTCAGTTAGAGTACAAGATGAGGTGGTAGAGACAAGTCCAGTTAGGATGAGTTAAGACTGCATAGTCAAGTTCAAGTTAGGACGAGTTAAGACTTCAGAGACAAGTGAAGGAAGGATGATTTAAGTCCTCAGTTAACTCGGTTCACAACTAGGGGAAATCAAGGAGCAACTTGAGCTAGTTAACTAAGAGCTAGTCAAAGTGTAATTGAGACTCGCTCTAGATAACTAACAAAAGGAACTCATTGAACTAGTGTGAAAATCCATTCAAACTTGACCTCTCTGCATTGATTGAAATTATATTAAGGCAAGAGGAGGAAGGCACAAGATTAATGATTCTTTGTTGTTGGCAATGTGTATTGGTTGAGGAGCTAAGATCAGGAATTCGAGGAGCAAGCCAAAATTAGTTTGAGTAGTAAGAAATTGTGTATGCAGGTCAAGATCAATAGATGGGGTCGAGAACATCTTCTCAAAGCTGAGAGCAACTATCAAGGCAGGGCCAAGAGCAATTGTGGAGCTAGGAAATTAGATTCTCAGAGGCTATTTGTTGGTCGCAGTAGTAGCAGATTGAATTTGTAAAAGATCTATTTGCTCAAAGAACAATCAATAAAAATCCCACAACAATGAATGCAGGTTTTCCCATTTGGGTTTCCTGAGTAAAACATTAGTGTCAATTTTATGTGTGCATGTGTTTTTATCAAGTACTTTTCCGATGCTTATTCAATCTTAAGAACTTTGTATCTTCCTGAAAGTTAAACTTGTTTTCAGTGGATTCATCTAAGTAGTTGCAGAGTTCTAAGAAAATTAACAATTTCTAGATATAGTTTCAATATTTGTGCCATGATTTTTAGATATTTGTGTAATGATTTTTCATTGTCAAGCTTTATAGGAAAAACAACTAAAATTGAAATCCTTAACAACAAGTCATACTCACGAGTTAATTTTTTCATTTCATAGATCAATTTACAATTTTTGTAAAAACATAATTTCTAGTAGTCATAATGTCCAATTAATTTTTCCACTTCATATATCATCTTACACTTTTTTGTAAAAACATAATTTCCAGTGGCAGCTAAATTGCTCTGCAACACTTGTTTACAAATTCAAATCCTCTCCTTCCAACTATGTTAACCTAGTTTCAAGTAAAACTTGCAGATACAGAATTATATAATATTGCATGATGTTCAGCGCTCAATAATATTTTCATAGACTATCTGATTCCGAAGCCAATCTAGGATCAACACTGATCCAAGCCAACATTTATCGAGAACACAATACAGCCACTAATGGCTGGTCGAAGGAGGACTTGGAACGGCTTGTTGGTACATTGAAACTTCCATGTCATTGATGGGGTTGACTCTCTAGTCACTTTTGGATTTGCTTTCTTTTATACTATGTTTTTATGTTGTTTAAAATTATGCAGAATTCTAGTGATATCAGGTTTTATCAGCTGATACTGATAATCAAATAGAGGAATACTTAATGGAGTTGAGGTCCCTGAACTTGAAGGATGGTCACTCAGATAGTACTACTTGAAGTGATGCCAAAAGATCTGATTAATGCATCTACGAACATGCAAAATGTAACTATTTTTTTCTACTCAAATGAAATAGTTACGATTTTTCCTGACGAAAAAGGTTGAAAGGTTATGATTCAAGGAAACATGTCCTATTTACTTCTGCAATCTATGTTTTTCTATTTGGAAAAAACATAGATAGAGACATAATATTTTAGAATAGACCCTATTTCATGGTGCCTAGAGGAATGCATTTGAACCAGGGGATGTTGGACTTCAACCCTAAGGTGGATTTCCCCTCTGCAGTTCCAGTGTGTGTCCATTTGCCTCATCTTCCTTTACATCGTCGGAGTGATGATTATCTGGCAGCCATGGGAAACGCTCTTCAAAAATATAATGATAAATCTGAACCAAAATCAGGGATGTTTGCATGCACCGGGATTTGTGTGGATATGGATCTGGTAAAAGGGTTCCCGCTCTCACCCTTTCATTGGAACACTAACACATTTGCAAAAGTTGTATTACAAACAGTTTCCGCAATGGATGTCATAAGTATGGCCACTTCGCCCAAGAGTGTAACTGGCAACCCCTACGCAGCACCCTCTGTAAAAACAAAAGCAATGGCAACCAGTAATCTTCCAGTAGTCAGTAAGCTCGTTCTTCTTCTTGCAATATTCCTAAATGCCCAGCTGCCTCTTCTTCAAATAAATTTGTTGTCATGTCTCCAACTAATCCTGCTCCGATTCTCTCTCTGCAATGCAACCTCAGTCTCAAGTTTTTGTGACTCATCCTCGGCCCCTTAAGAAGGATGTCAAGGCGGTTCTGACTCCACAATTTGTTGTCCCTCCTATTATTTCTGACTCTCAAAGTGCACTCCCTTAGTGCCCCTTTTGCCGATCTAAGTTCTCCATCCCCTGTTGTTCTCTCTCTGATCTTGTGGAAGAGATCAATTTTTGGAGAAGCCCATTCTGTAATCGAGTGGGATGCTCACTCAAATGAAGGCCCAGTAACAACGTAGGAATGATGATAAAGATCTTGAAGAAGAGCGGCTCCCAAATAAGCTTGAGACAAAACACTTAGGGAAAAAGAGAAGCAACAATAACCAAGGAGAAAAATTTAGGACTATGGGAATCTAGTAAGAGTTCATTTGTAGGGTGGGTCTTATATAGCAGCAAGGCTATATTGATTCCTGCACAATAATTTTTTGCTGAAAAAAATTGTTGTTCTTCTCTCATATTGTCTCATCCATAGTTATAAAACTTGGCTCGGTTTGACTCGAACCAGTCAATTTGGCCAAGCTGATAAGATATTGATTCAAACTGACCCTCAACTCAGCTCAGTGGACCGGTTTTAGTACTAAACCAACCTAAACTGGCTTGAACACCGCCGCCCCCTCCCGCCACCTTGCCTCACACTACCCATTTTGAGGATATGTGAGCCTCCAAAGTTCTGTGACAGCACTAACTTTTTGAGCAGCAGCAAGTTTGGAGCTGCTTTAGTGGTTTGGAGTTGTCCAATGCCCCGCGCTCGCCCCCTCCCCGCCAACCTTGCCTTACACTACCCATTTTGAACATATGTGAGCCTCCAAAGTTCTGCGACAGCACTAACTTTTTGAGCAGTAGCAAGCTTGGAGCTGGTTGGGTGGTTTGGAGTTGTCCAATGGATTTGGCATCTTTTGAGCGGAGGCTACAGCACATCTTCTCATTCCCATGTATATTTTTCCTTTTTTTAAATTGCAGATCTGAATTTTGTTCCTTTTTTTTTGTTTTTGTTTTTTTTTTTTTTTTTTAATTTCAATCTGCCCCTCTTTGTTCCTAAATCTTACTAGTTTGTACTTCCAATTTTGCATGCATCATTTTAAAAATTAAAATTGGGTTTGCATTGTAATTTGTCGCATGTATTGATTCTTGAATTTGCAGATTTCTTTTTGTTGAAATCCCATGGCCCTGAGAGTGAAAGACACTGCATGGACTCATTGTGATGTTATTGATGAACAAAATGTATTGCAAATGTTGCAAGAAGATCCTAAGGGTAGGGGTATTCATAGGTTGAAACAACAGCAGGTTATTCATAGGTTGAAATAACAGCAGGTTAGTGTAAGAGGTCAAGTAATCCCATGTCCAACAGCGAAGGAGGTAATATGGCACAGTATAGCAGAAGTATTCAATCAATTTGAAACATTTGAAGGGGATAAAGCTAGGGAAAAGGCAACAAAAGTAGTTGTGAGGAAGAGGCAACTTGCACTTATGAGAGAAAGTGCTAGTGCTAATTTTGGACTTGAAGACTCTTCCTCCATCTCTTCTACCAATGTCTATGACCCCATTTTATCTTGGGCCTATTCTCTTCTATTTCAATCCTCTTTAGCTACAAGATCTAAGAGCGATGGGTATCATTAGAGAGATGTGAAACAAACCAATTCAGGGTTCACCCTTCTTTATGTGAAAATCAAAGCTTAGATCAATCAAACTCAAACTAAAGGCTTGGGAAAATCCCCCCCCCCCCCGCCGCCCACACCCCTCCTCCCTTAATCCCCCATCGCTACAAAAAATGGGTACTCATTCTCAATAAAGCAAACTACAACCCAAATTGGAAACAAAATAGGTTACTCAACAAAGTTTCCCAATGCAAAGAAAATCATGTGGAGAATTTTATCAAACCAATTGGAAAGAAGAGCATCAAAGGTTGAAATCACAAAGTTTATGGCTGCAATGAGGGTACATGAACACCTTTCATAATCAAGCTAAGGCAATGTTAAGGAAATAATTTTGAGCAAAAAAAGGCTCACTAAACGCAAGTCCATTAAAGAGGCAGCCCGTAACTATTTTGAAGCCTTAACGCACCAAAGAAGAAGACATTGACCCTAACTTTGTTGTATCGATGCTCCGAGGAATCCCTTGCATGGTCTCAAAGGAGGACAATCTAAAAGTTGGAAAAAGGAATTGTTCAAGAAGTTATCAAAGTGATTTTGGGTCTTTTGAGCCAAATAAAGCTCCAAAGCCTAATAGTTTCTTGGTCCATTTCCATCATTCTTACTAGAGAATTATTAAGCACAACCTCTATTGTATGTTTAATTGGTCCAAAAGGAAGCCCAAACTAAGGACAACATGAATTCTTGTTTTTATTGCCTTTATTCCTAAGGAAAGAACCCTACATGTTTTTATAGGTTCAAGCCAATCGCTCTTTGCAATGTTGCCTACATACCCTGAACAAATTTCTAATGAAGCACTCAAAAAATACTCCCAAATCTTATTTCAGAACACTAGGGGGTATCTCACTTAGCCACCAAGGTTAGTTATGTGGAAGCAAACATAGAAAGGAGACAGCGTGCAAAAAGTCTAAATTTTGCACTAGATTAGATCACTGCTCATGTTAAGCTTCTCAAAGCTTAAAATATAAGGAAAAGAGGGATTCAAATGTGTTGCATGGTAGAAAAATCACTAACTTTCATCTCTTTATGGAGTGTAGTTTCACAAGTCAAGTATGGCAATGTTCCTTCACAAAGTTTGGTCAAATCATCATTCTTCCTTAAAACTAGAGAGAAAGGCTCATTTTAAAACAAGCATATTCTCAAGCAAGCATGGATGCAATGCCAGAATTTGTGTGTTGGAAAATATTGTTTGCAAGAAACAATGTCACCTTTAATTAAGAGTAGTTGTCTCCAAATCTTGTGACAACAATTGCAAGGATTGCTTTTAGAGTTCATTTCCAAGGGCATTAAAAGCGGATAAATAATGGTTCTACAAGTGGAGCATTGGTTATGGTTAAGGGATAGGGAGCTCCCCATCCTAAAATTGCCTTGGGTAAACCTTGTCAAGGGCCTTCATTGCATATCAAAATGGAGGAGGTTGAATTTTAAGTATGGAAATCTAATAAGTAGCAATTTATAATTTTATTTGATGATGCCTTAAAAGGCAACCTAGGGGTGGTAGGTGTGACGCAGGGAGGGGGGTGAGATTGTTTCTAACACCAAAGGAAAATGTAAACTAAGCTTTTCCCAAGGGGTTGGGGAATTCAATAACAACAAAGCAAGAAAGTTCCTTCTATATTAAGGGTTGAATCAAAGAGAAACAAAAATCTAATTGTAATTAAAGACTCATCAATCATAATTCAAGAAATATGAAATCAGTTTATCTCTTAGAATACGAGCCTCTTGACACTGATTCAAAGAGCTCAAGGGGTGGCAAGGGGTTTCAAGACTATAGAATTACACTAGGTGTTGAGAACTTTTAATAACCTCAGAAATACTAAGGCAAATGAGGGGATCCCTTTGAATGTTGGAATGCTAAGCTTAAAGGTGTTGATTCCTTTCCTAACATAGCTCCCATGAAGGTTAGATATCAAGCTAGAAAAGCTGCATATCAATAAAGCTTAAGTACAAGTGTTGCACCATACCTTTGTTGATGTTTGTAGCTCAAATGGGAACTTCCACACAACTTTTGTGTCAAATGTGTAGGAAGTTATTTGAGTCCTTTCTATTTTGTATTCACTGTAATAAAGTGAAGAACCTTTTAATTTTATGTGATGAAAAGTCTAATAAATTGTAATTTAATTACATGAGTGATTTAGATAAATCTCCATCGTTGATCTCAATGAGAGATTAGGATTGTGGAGACTTAGTCACAAACTCAAAATTATAAAGGTAGGCCAAGATAGAAGGAAATGAAACATAGTTACTCGGTTATATAAGAGAGTTAATGAGCTTTGCTCAATGTGCAAGAAAAGAAGAAAGAGAAGAAACAACAACATGGAGAAGATCAGTTGTGGGTGGAAAATAAGCCCAATGGGAAGTAGACTTCTCAAGGAGGTCGCAACAGGGACGTACGAACTCACCCTTATGGACAAGACATATCAGGACGTACAACCATATGATTGAGCTAAGGGGGGCTATAGTAAATCAAGTATGCATTTGTTTTCTCCTAGTGGGCAAGTTTTCCTCCATTGAAAAGCCCTTGTAAATTTTGAGAAATTTAATGAAACATTGATTTGAAGGGCAGTGAAAATTGTATATGCATTTGGAAATTTATTTTTCTTTCATTGTTTGATTTCCAGCTATTGTGTGAAATTGTTATGATCTACATTTTTATTTCTATTTTAAATTAAAATTCAACAAATTTTATTTCTGGAGATCATAAAGTTGTTGGCCACCAAGGGTTTGAGAAATTTTAGCATGGTATCAAAGTTGGGTCTCTAATTGAAGTTTCCAAGCATTTACAACAAAAAGATCTTGCAGATTTGAGTGACCAACAAACATATTTAGTGCAAATTTGGGTTTACAACAAGCATATCTTGCATATCTGAGTGACTAATAGACAGATCTAGTGTAGCATTGAGTACACAAAAAGTGATTCTAATAGCTATGGGGACTAGTAGTTATTTTGTTGAGTGCTTGAAGGACTAAGCACATTTATAGGGAAATTTGTTTAGATATGGGAAGATGACAGCGACAAGTCTAAATTTGAGGATTGTTTGGATGGAGCCTCAAATTTCTTATCATGGAAATCTAGGGCTATAAAAATTTTGGAGGAAAACAATCTCTGGGATTTTATTGAACATGCAATTCCATTGCCAACAAACCCATAGCTTTTGGCAGCCAAAAAGAAAAAGGAGGTTAAATCCAAGCAGATGATCTTGGATGCAGTCAAGGATCACTTGATTCCTCACATTTCTAAGAAGAGTATGGCCAAAGAGATGTTTGATGCCCTAGTAAGCCTCCTACTAGAGCAAGAACATTAATAGGAAGATGATCCTAAGAAACAAGCTCATATCCATAGAGATGTCCAAATATGACACAACTACGAATTACCTCATGAAGATCACACAATGATGTGATTGACTTGCAGTAGTTTGAGAGGTGTGGGACATTGAGCTAGTGAACATGGCATTGAACGGTTTCCCGAGTTCCCAAGAACCATTTGTCAAGGGATTTGTGCTTGTGAGAAGCTTCCAAACTTCAAGACATTATGGGATGGTTGTATCCAGGAGGAAACTCAAATGGTGTCAAAAGCTAACAAGAAGGGTGGCCACAAGAACCTAGCCCTAATTAGGCAAACAAAGAAGGGCAAAGGAAATGTTAAAATTTTAAAGTTCTATGCCGAAATTTAAAAATTATTTGCAGAAACTTGAAAGTTCTATGCATAAAACTGAATGTACTTTGCAGAAAATTGAATGGAACTGAATGTACTTTACAAAAAGTTGAATGTACTTTGCAGAAAACTAGATGTACTTTGCAAATTTCTTCTTCTAAACTTTTCATATCATAAATTGTAGATAGAACATAAACTTAAGAATCATATGAAGAGAGTCAAGCACAAATATAAGACACTGAGATTTGGGTCCAATGACCAGGGAAAAACCCACAAAAGGAAAACCCAAATTATTCTTCTTCTATTAGATTTCTTCAATTGTTCAGTAGAGTACAGAAGGAGAGAGAGAATGAATAAAGTCACCAATGTCTTATCAACTCACGGCTGAAATGTTCTTGCACTTTGCTTGAAGTTCCTCTTCTGTTGATCGGATCTTGTCATCCACACTTGCTCTAGCTCTTCCCTTGCTCTTACTCTTCACTTTCTCTCACACTTCTCTTACACACACTCAACACTAGTTCTCATTATTCAAAATGAACATGCTGCTCTCAACTCTCACTTGCTATTGCTTAAATAGATGGGAAAGGATAAGAGTTACAAAATGAATTCATGCATTCAGCCAATAATAAGATAATTGAATTCCATGAGGGAGGAGATACTTGAAGAGAAGAGTAAATTCATCCCAAAAATAGAGAGAGAGGTACACATGTCTTGAGGAGTTACAATTCGAATTACGGAGAGAGAGATTTACACTTACACATGAAAGAACATTTGGTGAGAGTTAGAAATCGAATTGAATGAGGGAGTTACAAGGGAATTTAATGAGGAGTTGCACTTTTGTCATACAATGAATTTGTGAGGGAGAGTTACATTCTCTGAAGTGTGGAGTTACTATTTAATTCCAAGAGATAAGTTTGATTTTCCAAGTAAGAGATTCTTAATTTAATTTACTTATTCCATAAGAAAATTCATTTTTTATAAATCCATTAAAGATAAATGCATTTAGACTATTTAATAAATAATAGTATCATAGTAATAATAATACTAGTAAGGATAAATATATTAATTCTTGACTTGTATAATCATGATTGATTTGATTTTATAGTGGATTCCGTATGTCAAGAACATCCTTGATTATTTAGACATGACTTTTTATTTTTGGAAAGTCACTTCCAAATTGTGACGTGACTTACTATTTTTGGAAAGTCATATTAGAATTGTCAGAAATGAAATTTTATTATAGGCGGTTCAAGTAGAACTGAAAGATATGATTTCTTCTAGGAAAAATTCATCCCTAAGCTGCCAAGTTTTAACACTCCCTCTCAACTAGGGAAGAATTTTTTTTCTGCATCAAAGATCTTTGCTTCCTCTGATCTCTTTCATTCATATCAGCGCAACTCTGCTCCATAATATCTGTAACAATGAAGTCGCAATCTAAAGAAGAATCATCCACTCGACACAAATTTGGAAGGGAAATGATGATCACATGTAACATAAACAATGATTACACTCAATCAATTTTCATCTCAAAAATTAGGTGATAGAACACAAACATCACATAGACAAGACTCAAACAAGTCACACAAACAAGATCAAACACAACCAAGTGTTAAATGGTAGAACACCTACATCCTAGACAAGTCACACAGACAAGTCTCACTACAACTATTGGTCAGATATGTGGATCTTCTCATGTCCTAGAGTGTGGGTCGGATGCATATTGAGGCCTACTCTTTTGGCACACTACACAAGAGGTCCTTCATCCTCGGGAGCTTTTTGGCATCATTCACTAAACCTATGAGCTCTGACAGGGGGGAAAGGCAGCTTAGTGTTCTCCATCAGCGTTGACCGCTTCCTGGAAGGGTCATGTCCATAAGTCCAAACTTCTCTCTAAAACCAAGAACTTTCATTTCAGTAAAGGCTTGGTAAGAATGTCAGCTATCTTATCATCAGTGGAAATGTGATGGAGCCTCATTGCTCCTCTCTACACCATATCCTGAATATAGTGATACTTGATCTCAATATGCTTGGACTTGTCATGAAACACGGGATTTTTTGCAAGAAAAATATCGCTCTTATTGTCACAATATATAATTGTTGTGTTTGGAACTTGCTCAAATAATTCTGCAAAAATCTTCCTCAGGCAAACTACCTCACAGCTAGCCATACTAGTAGCAATGTACTCAACTTCAATTGTACTTAGTGCAACAAACTTTTATTTTATGTTCATCCAAGACATCATCTTAGATCCCAAGCTAAAACAACACCCATAAATTATTCTTCTATCAGCAGAGTTATGAACCCAATCAACATCACTATATCCATGAAGTCTTACATTTTTAGCAATGTATTTCAATCCTAGATTGATAGTTCCATGCAAATATTTGAGTACATGTTTTGCAGCCATCCAGTGGCCATGAAAGGGATCAACCATATATTGACTTAAAGTATTTACAGCAAAGCATATGTCAAGCCTAGTGTTTATCAAAAACATTAAAGCACCAATGAGATGTCTATACTTTGTGGGATTTGTCAGATTAGGTCTTGCAGCTTTGCCACACAATTTCTTAAAGTTCATTTTCTTAGGAGTATGCATGGACTTACATTTTACCACAACAATTCTTTCAAGAAGATTAACAACATATTTTCTTTGAGAAAGATAGATTTCACCATGTCTTTGCTAGACCTCTAGACCTAGAAAGTAATGCATCAAACCAAGGTATTTCATTTCAAATTCAAAAGCTAACTTCCTCTTTCACTGGAGGATAAGAGGTTCTCCTCCTGTCAAGGATAAATCATCAACATACAATACCAAAATCAAATGTATACCTTGGACTGTCTTGAGTAGAGGTTTGGGTTTGCATTGATTCTTATGAAACCAAGCTTTATCAAGTAGCTATCAATGCAAGCATACCAAGCTCTTGGAGCTTGCATCAACCCATAGAAGGCTTTCTTCAGTCTGCATAGATGAGTTTCTTTGTCATGCTCTTCAAAGCCTTATGGTTGTTCCACAAATACATCATCCTTGAGGAAGGCGTGCAAGAAAGTAGTTTTCACGTTCATTTGGTGAAGAGTTCATCCTTGGCTAACAACTAGGACAACAACAGATCGAATAGTAGTATATCGAGCTACAAGTGCAAAAATCTCATTGTAATATATTCCCTCTTTCTGAGAGAAACCTCTAGCTGCAAATCTAGCCTTATCTTTTTCAATACTACAATCTACACCATGTTTAATCTTACAACCATTTGGAAGTGACAACAGATTTACCTTGAGATATAGGAACCACTTCTCAAACATCATTCTGGATGATGGAATCGTATTCTTCAGTTATGGCATCTTTCCAAACTTGTTTTTTTGCAGTTTCTTCAAAGGTGCATGGTTTTGCCTGAATGATGTTGCGCATGGCAGCAACATACCCTTGAAGTCAACTCGGCTTCTTACTTTCTCTGACCGTTCCTCTTGGGGCAGCATGTTGTTCAGCATCTTGCAAGGTATCCCACAGCCATAGTGGTATCTTTCTGGTAGGATGATCATGTGGTGGAGGATCTAAAGGATCCATGGAACCCATTGGATTGTCAACAAATTCATTCTCAGGTTCCGGTTCGGACTCAAATACAACCTCTTTTTCATTAACAACTTGTCTTTTAGCCATGGCAAGAGGAGAGTCTCTTGCTTTTTTAAGAGTTGCATCTTCATCAAATGTTATGTCTCTGCTGAAGTCTATAGTTCTTTGACCAAGTACATAAATTCTATAAGATTTTGAATTATCACAATAACCAACAAACGTACATTTCTTACCTAAAGCTCCCTGTTTGTTCATTTTCTCTTTTGGCGCTTGGAAGTATACAGGACAGCCAAATATTCTCAAATGACTCACCTCAGACCTTTTACCAGTGAGGACTTCTTCAGGAGTCTTATTGTTTAAAGTCTGATGAGGAGTTTTGTTTTGCACATAAACAGCAGTATTTGCAGCTTCTCCCTATGGAAACTATGGTATATTTTTATCAGGTAACATGGTTTTAATTGCTTCCATAATGGTTCTATTCTTCATCTCAGCGACACCATTTTGTTGTGGATTGTACAGCACAATGGTTTCTTTCTTTATTCCAGAATCTTTGCAAAGATCCTTAAAATAATTGGAAGTGAACTCTCCCCCATTATCAGATCTGAAAGCTTTGATCGACTTTCAAGTTTGATTTTCAATCAAAGCCTTGAAATCTTTCAACATGTCAAATGCTTCACTTTTCTTTTTCAAAAAGAATATCCATGCCTTGTGAGAAAAATCATCAACAAAAATCATAAAATACAAATAGCCAACAAGAGAAGTAAAAGGCATAGGTCCACATAAATCAGAATGTATGAGGTGAAATACCTTACTAAATTATGTTCTACTTGAATGGAATAGTCCCTTTATATGCTTTCCACTTGCACATCATGGGCAAACTCCTTTATGAACCATTTTGATCTCAATCATTCCAGAAACCATCTCCTTTACATGAGGTAAGGATTTGTAGTGTAGATGAGCAAATCTTTTGTGTCAAAGCTCACACTGAAGATCGGTATCATGGACTAGTGCATGAATGGGTTTACCATTGACTTTGTAAAGTCTTTCACATCTTGATCCATGAGTGAAGGCTTCTCTCATACTTGAGTTGAAATACAGAGTTAGAACTTTTCCATTAATAAAACAATTTTCATTCATTTATCTTCTAAAGCAGATATGGATGCAAGATTCTTTTTCAAACCAGGTACATACCAAATTTCTTGCAGAAAAATAGATTTGTCATCATCTCACTGAAATGAAACTGAACCATAACCTTTAAGTTATTGAGTAGAATTATCTCCAAGGATAACATTTAAATTAGTCTCTCTCTCTCAACTAGATTAGAGAGTGCTTCTTTGTAACTAGTAAGATGTTTGGAAGCACCACTATCAACTAACTAGCTATCAAATGAATCTGCAGAAGAAGAACTGGAAAAAGCAAAAACAAGAAAATATTATGATTGAGTTTTTGTTGCATTATTTCTATATCTTAGATTTCTTTCTTTTTAGGATGTCATTTTCTTTGATTTTCAAAAGAGTCTTTTCTATAATCAAATTTGTTTTTAACTCTAGGAACTCTTTTTCTTTTTTTATATTCACGAGCAAAGTGACCATGATTTTGATAGTTAAAGCATCTAATTTTTGACATGTCTAAATTCCCTTCTTTGATTTGAAAGCAAATTTCTTTTTATTATCTTTCTGTCTCTTGTCATACGCTGAAAATGCAATAGGTTCTCATTTTTCATGATATGAAATTCTCCCTCTGGAGATCATTTTGGCCTCCTCTTGGATACACTTTCCCATGAGCTTATCAAATGTGGGAATAGTGTTGATATTGTTGATGGTGGTGATAAAAGTCTATCAAACAGGAAAAATGTCTCCAAGCGCAATCAACACCATTTCTTTTTCGGGTACAACTTCACCAACTATTAACAGTTGATTCTTGATTTTGGTCATTCTCAGGAAGTATGCTTGAACCATCTCTCCTATGTTCATCTTGACGTCCTTCAACTAATTCTTCAAGGCAATAATCTAATTCAAGTTACTAATTAATGAAGCATAAGTAATGAAATGATCACTAAGAGAATCAAGGATAATTTTCCTAGCTTTGGTTTCACCCTTTTTATGTTTGGATTTGATAGCATCACTTGAATTCTCAGGTGAATCAGCGATTGTGCCTTCAACATATCCCATAACTTTGTGTTCTTCAAGAGTGATATCTATCCTTGTGTTCCACAGAACAAAGTTTGAAGCATCATTTAGCTTCTCCTCTATCTTGAAGTAGGATGAAGTCATCTTAATCAGAAAATTTTGGCAGCAAGTGGGGTCTTTTCAGGGGAGCTCTAATCTCCTTAGACTTGTCTTCACCAAGGCTCTGATATTATGTTAACGTCTGAAAGTTCTATGCAGAAATTTAAAAACAAATTGCAGAAACTTGAAAGTTCTATGTAGAAAATTGAATGTACTTTGTTGAAAATTGAATGGAGCTGAATATTCTTTACAGAAAGTTGAATATACTTTGCATAAAATTGAATGTACTTTGCAAATTTCTTCTTCTATGTTTTTCATATCAGTAATTGTAGATAAAACATAAACTCAAAGATCATATGAAGATAACGAAGCACAAATATAAGACACTGAGAGTTAGGGCGATTGACCAAGGTAAAACCCACAAGGGGAAAACCCAAATGATTCCTATTCTATTAGATTTCTTCAATGTTTGATCAACTTGCAACTGAAGTGTTCTTGATCTTTGTTTGAAGATCTCATTTTCTTGATCAGATCTCGTCCTTTACACTTGTTCTAGCTCTTACTATTCACTTGCTTTCACACTTTTCTTGCACACACTCAACACTAACTCTCTTGCACACACTCAGCGCTAGCTCTCCTTCACAATGAACATGTTACTCTCAACTTGTACTTGCTCTTGCTTAAATAGATGGGAAAAGTGAGGAGTTACAAAATAAATTCATGTCTTGAGCCAATAATAGGGTAATTCAATTCCATGAGGGAGGAGTTACTTGAAAAGAAGTGTAACTCATCCCAAGAATAGAGAGAGAGGTACACATGTCTTTAAGAATTTACAATTCGAATTAGGGAGAGAAAGAGAGTTACACTTAGACATGAGAGAATATTTTGTGAGAGTTACAAATTGAATTGAATGAGAGAGTTACAAGTGCATTTAATGAGGAGTTACACTTTTGTCATACATTGAATTAGTGAAGGAGAGTTACATTCTCCTAAGTGTGGAGTTACTATTTTATTCCAAGAGAGAGGTTTGATTTTTCAAGTAAGATATTTTCAATTTAATTTACTTATTCCATAAAAGAATTCTTGTTTTATTAATCCATTAAAGATAAATAACTTTAGATTATTTAATAAATAATAGTATCATAATAATAATAATACTAGTAAGGACAAATATATCAATTCTTGACTTGTATAATCATGATTGATTTGATTTTAAAGTGGATTCCATATGTCAAGATCATCCTTGATCATTTAGACATGACTTTCTATTTTTGGAAAGTTGCTTCCAAATTGAGATGTGACTTGCTATTTTTGGAAATTCATATTATAATTTTGTCAGACATGAAATCTTATTATAGGTGGTTCAAACATAACTGAAATATATGATTTCTTCTAGGAAAACTTCATCCTTGAGCTACCAAATTTTAACAGGAAAGGGTACCAGTAAGAGTAAGGGACAGAGAAGAGTTAGTGTCACAACCAGAGAAGGGCTTGAGTAAAATCAAGTGCTTCATTTGTCATAAATTTGGACATTATGCATCATAAATTCCAAAGAAGAACAGCAAAGGGAAGTAATAGCACAAGCAGGTGGCAACCTCAACAAAAACTTAGATTAAGCGACTTCGCTGCAAAGTTTGAAAAGGATTTCTCTTTGGTTTCTTACCTTTCTACAAGCACAATACCAAGGAACACACAGCATGTGGACATTGGGGCATCTTGTCATATGACATTAGCCCAACAGTGGTTTATGAGTCCAACATTTCATGAATCAACCATACAATTGCATGAATCAAACATACAAGTGGAGCTTAGTGATGATGCCAAGTATTCAGTAGTTAGAGTTGGTTCAATTTCATTCCTACTCAAGTTAGGGAGCTTTTTGGACTTTAAGGATTTGTTGTTTGTTATAGGGCTCAAGAAGGATTTTATTTCAATTTTAGTCATGGAGGATAAGGGTCTTGCAGTGGATTTCAAGAAAGGGCAAATATCTATCAAGACAAAAGGACCTAGCCTAGACACAGCTCAGGTGATTGGGGTTAAAGAAGGTAATTTGCATTGGTCACAAGGTGAGCCCATTCGAACTCTAGTTCATAGGAGTGATAACTTGTGTGAGTTGTGGCACAAGAGGATGGACCACCTACATTGTAGAATTGCCCATTATGTGAGAGATGGTCACGAGTCTTCCAAATTTCAACATTAAGCAACATGGGGTATGCAAATAGTGCATGCTTGGAAGGTACATGAAGGATGCTTTCCCAAGCAGCAAGCACAAGTCCAAGAAAATTTTGGACTTGATTCATTTCGATGTGTATGGACCGCTTTTAGTAGAATTAGTGCAGGGAGGCATGTATTATGTTTCATTTATTAACTATGACTCTCATAAGACATGGATTTATTTCCCTGATGATAAAGGATGAAGTCTTCAATAGGTTTCAAGAGTTTAAAGCTATTGCAGAAAACCAAACGAGAAAGAAGATCAAGGTCCTAGGGACAAATATATCAATTCTTGACTTGTATAATCATGATTGATTTGATTTTAAAGTGGATTCCATATGTCAAGATCATCCTTGATCATTTAGACATGACTTTCTATTTTTGGAAAGTTGCTTCCAAATTGAGATGTGACTTGCTATTTTTGGAAATTCATATTATAATTTTGTCAAACATGAAATCTTATTATAGGTGGTTCAAACATAACTGAAATATATGATTTCTTCTAGGAAAACTTCATCCTTGAGCTACCAAATTTTAACAGGAAAGGGTACCAGTAAGAGTAAGGGACAGAGAAGAGTTAGTGTCACAACCAAAGAAGGGCTTGAGTAAAATCAAGTGCTTCATTTGTCATAAATTTGGACATTATGCATCATAAATTCCAAAGAAGAACAGCAAAGGGAAGTAATAGCACAAGCAGGTGGCAACCTCAACAAAAACTTAGATTAAGCGACTTCGCTGCAAAGTTTGAAAAGGATTTCTCTTTGGTTTCTTACCTTTCTACAAGCACAATACCAAGGAACACACAGCATGTGGACATTGGGGTATCTTGTCATATGACATTAGCCCAACAATGGTTTATGAGTCCAACATTTCATGAATCAACCATACAATTGCATGAATCAAACATACAAGTGGAGCTTAGTGATGATGCCAAGTATTCAGTAGTTAGAGTTGGTTCAATTTCATTCCTACTCAAGTTAGGGAGCTTTTTGGACTTTAAGGATTTGTTGTTTGTTATAGGGCTCAAGAAGGATTTTATTTCAATTTTAGTCATGGAGGATAAGGGTCTTGCAGTGGATTTCAAGAAAGGGCAAATATCTATCAAGACAAAAGGACCTAGCCTAGACACAGCTCAGGTGATTGGGGTTAAAGAAGGTAATTTGCATTGGTCACAAGGTGAGCCCATTCGAACTCTAGTTCATAGGAGTGATAACTTGTGTGAGTTGTGGCACAAGAGGATGGACCACCTACATTGTAGAATTGCCCATTCTGTGAGAGATGGTCACGAGTCTTCCAAATTTCAACATTAAGCAACATGGGGTATGCAAATAGTGCATGCTTGGAAGGTACATGAAGGATGCTTTCCCAAGCAGCAAGCACAAGTCCAAGAAAATTTTGGACTTGATTCATTTCGATGTGTATGGACCGCTTTTAGTAGAATTAGTGCAGGGAGGCATGTATTATGTTTCATTTATTAACTATGACTCTCATAAGACATGGATTTATTTCCCTGATGATAAAGGATGAAGTCTTCAATAGGTTTCAAGAGTTTAAAGCTATTGCAGAAAACCAAACGAGAAAGAAGATCAAGGTCCTAGGGTTAGACAATGGCGTGAGTATACCTTTAACAACTTCAAGGAATTATGTAGAAATGTAGGAATTAAGAGGGCGTTGACAATATCATACAACCCACCACAAAATGTAGTTATAGAGAGGAAGAATTGATCCATCATAGGGGTTGTAATGGACATAATCCGTGATCAAGATTTGTCCATGTTTCTTTGGGAAGAAGGATGTAACACAACAATCTGCATCCAAAACAAGAGTCCTCGCAAGGGTCTTGGGGGACAAGACACCAAAAGGAGGCACACATTGGTGTGAAACCAGAGGTGAGTCATTTTTGGGGTCTTGGGGTATAAGACACCAAAAGGAGGCACTCGTTGGTGTGAAATCAGAGGTGAGTCATTTTTTGGGTCTTAAGGGACAAGACACCAAAAGGAGGCACTTGTTGGTGTGAAACCAGAGGTAAGTCATTTTTGTATCTTTCATTGTCCAATATACATACATCTTATCTTTAGTACAAAAGAAGACCAAGTTGAAGCCCGCTAGTATGAAGGGTTGGTTTGTGGGACACAATGAGACCTCCGATGCTTACAAGATTTATATTCAAACACAAAGGAAAATAGTGGTAAGCAAGGATGTGAAGTTTAAGGACTTTGTATGCGAGAAGTCACAAGAACCCATTCCAATTACAAAGGACGAGAAGGAAGCTCTAAAAGGTTAAGTCAGGATCATCCATGACACCAGCAACCCCCGGTTTAGGAAGTCAACCTTTAGTTGAGGAGGAGACATTAGCCCCTTCTAGCTATGTCAAGGAACCTCGATGGTTTACACAAACATTGAGGGATGCTCAAGAGTATGTTGAGGCTCCTGAGAGCACATTTAGAGAGAGCAAGGCTTTAAAGAAGTTTGACTTATATAGCATTGATGAGCAACATCATTGATTCTAGGCCCTCCAATTCCCAAGAGGTAGTAGACCCGCAAGCATGGTGTGATGCCATAGTGGAGGAATACAACTCCACAACAAAGAATGATGTATGGCACATGGTGCTAAGACCATTGGAGAAATTGGTGGTAAGTTCCAAGCGACGCTTCAAAATTAAGCATGTTGCAAATGGCAACATTGAGAAATTCATGGTAAGATTTGTGGCAAAGGGGTTCTCACAAAAAGAGGGAATGGACTATGAGGAGACTTTTATTCCAATTGCTAGGTACACTTTTATTATAGTAGTAATGTTTATTTTCTCAGCCTTGGAATGGACAACACATCAAATGGATGTGAAGGCAATGTTTCCTAATAAGGTTATTCAATAAGATGTGTACATAGAGCAACCTTAAGGCTTCGAGATATATGGGAAGGTGTCTCATGTGTGCAGGGTTAAGAAAGCCTTGTACAAACTAAAGTTGGCATTAAGAACATGGTATTCCAAGATTGATGGATATTTGTTGATCATGGGCTTCATCAAACTGAAGCAAATCCTAGCTTATACTACATTTTGTTGACACTGATCTACTTATTTTGGCGCTGCATGTAGATTTTTTTTCTCATGCATGCAAAGAAGCTCATTGAAGGTGCAAGCATATTTGGTAGTTGAGTTCAGTATGAAGGGCATTAGCTTGATGCATTCTTTCTTGGGGTTGGAGGTTTCACAAAGACCAATAGAAATTTTCCTTGTAGAGCATAGTATGCAACTGAGATTCTGAAGAGATTTTGGATGGAGGACTACAAGCCTATAGCCACACCTATGATCACCAATCTAAAGAAGGTGATGACTTCATATTCAGATTTGGTGGATCTCCCGTTGTACAGGCAATTGATAGGTTCTTTGATGTTTTTGGTCAACACCTAACCAAATATATGTTTTGTATTGAACACCTCGAGTTAGTTCATGGTGGAACCAAGGCAGAAGCATTGGGTAGCAAGAAAGCATGTGCTTAGATATGTGAGGGGCATAGTAGAATATGATAAAAGTCATCCTAGAGATGGTGAAGTGATGTTGCGGAGTTATACATACTTAGATTGGGCAAGTAATGCAATAAACAAGCAAAACACCTCAAGGTGTTGCTCGTACAAGTCATGTGTCAAATGTGCAAAAGTCATTTGAGTCTTTTCTATTTTGTAATTCACTTAATTAAAATGAAGTGTCTTTAATTTTCAAGTTATGAAGAGTCTAAAAAGTATAATTTAATTACATTAGTGATTTAGATAAATCTAAACATGATCTCAATGACAAATTAGAATTGTGGAGACTTAGTCATCAACTAAGAATTATAAAAGCAGACCAAAACAAAAGGAAATGAAATACAGTTACTTAGTTTCACAAGAGAGTGAAATTTGCTCAGCGTGAAAGCCAAGGAGGTAGAAAAAGACAACAGCAGATAAAAGCTCAACAGTAGGTCGCAGATCAGCATAGTAAACAGCGTATCAGTGAGCTAGGTTTCAACAAAACCGTATGAACTCAATCATAGACATGCCATACAGTGACATAGCCATATGATCGAGCTAGGGGGGTTACTGTTGGAAATACTAAGAGCGGGCTATATTAGTATTTCTTTTCAATTGTTATTATTACCAGTTTAGATTCTTTACAATTTTAATCAAAGAAATGATTTTATTAAATATAGAAAAATATTGAATACAATATCTGATGAGTTTTGCCAAGCACCAACTTGGACTTTTATGAGGCTCCGACCCTATCTTACCAAGGCACCAACCTTGAATTTAAGAGCACCAACTCCAAGGACACCAATCCTTCCAATTCTGAGGCACCAACCCCAAGGGCTCCAACCGTACAGATTTATTCTCTCAATAAACGTTTGATTGTAATATATTGCTTCCAAAGACTTCTTTACAAAATCGCATCCTTGTAGTCTTTGCAACAAGTCGCTTGTCTGCGCTATGGCTTCACTTCGGGTCTGAACCTTCAAGACGAATCAGTTCAAATGATTGTCCTCCCGCTCTGTCTTCTGCTTCCTTCTTCGCTCAGCCTTCAGCTTCTACTGCACCTTCGTCATCTGCTAGACCTTCGGATTCCTCCGTCTCTTCAAGTTCACGAGTTGTGAACTTTGATTCTTCTCTGTGCCGATGCCAACTCAATCCTTAAGGCGAGGTTTTATAACTTGTATTTATACGGGTTTCCCCAATACTCAAAAGACACATTCATTCGAAATGAGAGGTCGACTTATGGATATTCATCTAATTACTCATAAACTTGTTTTATTTACGAAAGATTTTATAGGAGAGATCGTACCCAAATCAATCGCAATCATCAATCGCAATTGCAACTTTCAAAGGTCTTGCAATCACAACTCTTAACATCACCAATGTAACATGGCCAATATTCATACTGCCAATGAAACGGACATGATATAATATTAAACCAACGTCAATAGATCTATCGGGTCCACAACTAATATTGCAATCGGCGGTTGGGTTCACAAGACTTATCACAATCGGTGCTCCGGCAGTGAAAACCCTTATGATTTGCGTTACTTCCGCAGTACCTGGACACGATATTACATAAAGGTATATCCTATGGAGCTATCGGGTCCGTGTATTATATCGCAATCGGCATTTTGACATCCCTTCGAAAACTTGTGATTCCTATGGATGCAATATTAAGTCATGCTATAATAGTGTAGCGGGTCCACAATGTTATATCACAATCGTGGATTTTATGTGACAAGGTTTTAAGGTTAGCAATATGGCAAAGGTGATATGGCAGATAAGATATTTTTTAGGGCGTGTTGTAATGGGACCATCGAGTCCGTAACTCATATCGCAATCGGGGGTTTTAGTAGTGTTTACATAATATAATCGAACCGCCAATAAATGTTGATATTATATATTGTCGAAAGAGTTCTCGTGGTTTATTACTTCCTCTGATATGGCTCTTACCCTTGGCATATGCGATAGATCTACATTGTCTTGGCTCATCGCTCCTGTGGTTTCTCTTTACTCCAATGACTTCCAATACACTGCTCTGATAGCTCTTCTTCCGATTAGCTCTTCTCTGCTCCGATAGCTCTTCTTTGATGGCTTCCGATGAACTCTTCTTAGTCTTGTTGCTTCATGGATCCGCTC
Source organism: Pinus taeda (assembly GCA_000404065.3). Lineage (NCBI taxonomy): Eukaryota > Viridiplantae > Streptophyta > Pinopsida > Pinales > Pinaceae > Pinus > Pinus taeda. The sequence goes on along the minus strand of APFE031423713.1, from coordinate 108,527 downwards.
TGCTTGGCTTCACATCATTATTTACTATCCTGAATATTCTCATATTGACATCAATGAGAATCTAGATCAACAGTTACAACAGATCAGATCTGCTTTCGTTTTCTTCCAGTGAGCAAGTTTTCACCAGTTGAATGGTCAAGTTTTGAGAAAGTTTATGAAAAACTGATTGAAGGGTGGTAAAAAATGCATGTGCATTTGAAAAATTATTTTGCTTCCAACGTTTGATTTCCAACTATTGTGTAAAAATGCTATGATCTGAATTTTATCTGTTTTAAATTAAGATTCAACGAGTTCATTTCTTGAGATCATGCGGTGATTGGCCACCTAGGGTTTGAGAAATTTTAACAAAATGGGAATTAATCTTAACATACCCCGTCGTACCTCTTTCACACTTCTACATGCAAGGGGGAAGAGATTATTAATCATGAAAGAATGAAGCTTATATCGATGGTGAGAATTTATTTCACGTGATATTTTGTCTTTGCAAGTGTGCATGGAGAATCCACCCAATTTGGGTCAGAGCCACCATTTGGTTTGTGCATTGCTCTTCATTATTAAAAGGCATTGTAATCTGGTCTCCAACTTTTGTTAAAAGCTTTGAGGCTCCATTTGTGGCTGCTAGCTCTATGGTTTGCTTTCTTTTTGGATGTTTCTAGCCTAGAACTCTTCTAGTATTTCACCAGTTTGAAATTTGGGCTCTTCACCAAGACTTCAAAAAAACACAGAGTCGGGCATTCAAGTCATTGTATCCCCTATTGTATCTCTGATTTGTGTCAAGTTCAAAGGCCTGTTCAACAAATTGAAGACCTTCGAGTGGCTTTCTCTCATTACACCAGCAAGCTGACATCTCGTATAGACTCCCAAATTTTGATGATGGTGACAGCAGTGGTGGCTCACCAACATCAGCAAAATGAGGAATTGGAAGCACACTTCAAAATGTTATATGAATTGGTTCTAGGTTCTGCTAGGAGCTCTCACCCTCTGGTTTACCTTCCAATGAACTTATTGGGTTTGTCAGAGCAACACTTGATGAAGAAACAATGCAACAAGCACATGAAGACGTGGAAAATGAAACTGCAGCTTTGGAAGTTTGGAGCTCAACTTCAGGTAGACATCAAGCAAAAAGCGCTTAGTGGACATATTTTCTTCTAACCTCGGGTTAAACCACAAACTTTTTTTAGTACAAATGATAACCATTTCAGTGAATACACACACATACAAACAATATTCTCCTCAGCAATTTAACGTTATTCCAAGATTGCACCTGGCTTTAGCCTTTAAGTAAAGCCCCTCCTAATCTTATTCACAGGTTTTATCGGTCTACTCTAGAAAATCTGATGCTTGTTTGCATATCAATTACCATAAGCACACATCTTTTACACCAAGTCTATGTTTCTGTCAAGGCATGAATGTTTTCCATGGCATGTTTGGCTGCATATATGGAGAAATAGTCAAAACCGGACTCTAGGACTATATGAATGGAATCAAATCTGAGCACAAATTAGATCATACCTTCATTCCAGGCCTGCCTCCTAGTATTACCTTCTAATATGCGATTGAGATATTTGGTTACAGTTTCATGTGTACTCACCCATAAACAACCAGTCTTTCAAGATTTGACAAGATATTTGGTTACAGTTTCATATATGTACTCACCCATAACCAACCAACAATATACAAATGCCCATGAAATAACATGTATAACAAACAAATTGTTCCCATTAACCATCTGCATATGTCTAAACTCTATGAAACATTCATATCTAAGAAATTTCTTAAAACGCAGAAATGCAACAATATTAATAACAGCTCAGCTAATGTTAACAGTTGATGACGGACAGCCAACATTTGGGTGGACTGGACAAATGGTTAATAGAAATATAAAAATACTTCTAATTACTCACTTCAAAGGACCCCTGTGCTAGTTAAGGATTTTAATGAACGAGTATTGGAGCAAAGGTGACCACTTGACTGAGAAGCTAAGGAGCTTTAAAATATTGCAGTTAAAGAGCATAATTTAGGTTAACGAGGATCTAATTGAATAAAGAGATCAATTTGTTGACCAGAGCTGCAGAAACAGAATTCGTTGATGGTTTCAACTTAAAGTATCACAAATTTTATGAATTATGTCCAAAAGAAATCATATTTGAAAGAAGAATATCCATCAAAATAGAAAACTGAACAATTGTATCTGCAAAAGAACTATTTCCACTTAGAAATTGAGATCACTGATTGAAACAAATAGTACTTCTTTCATAGCCCACTACACTTTTGCTTGACATTCTTCAACTTTTTTTCAGAAATTTCTTCAAAATATTTATACAGCTGCTTCAAAAATATATTGAGTTTCAGACTGTTACATCCTGCATGCTATAATGAAATAACCCAAATCAGCAGCATATGCCATGTATCTTCAATAAGGTTTGTCACAAGATATTACCCTGCTTTGAAAACTAATAATGGCCCTAATTTATACATGTTTCCCCTCCACAGTGTTCAATTAATTACTGTAACATCCTGTAAAGACTTGCTTCTTATCAGGATTCCTAACTGAGGTCTGGAACTGTAGCACTGAAACCAGATCTGCAAATTGAAGCCAGATTAAATTCATGCTATGCTGCGTGTTTCTACAACATTAGCAGATAAAGGATGGAGGCATGATCATCAATTCACTGGGCCTGCAGTTACTGTTCAACTCACCGTTCCAGATATACATGCTAAACTAGAACATGTAGACTCTCAACAATTTTTTCAACTGAAAAAGAAAAGAAAATTGTAGATCTTGATTCACCATTCGAATGGCACATTCGACCAAAACTTCTGAGTTTAATTGATGTTTGGGGTGTTGTTTTTCTGTAAAACTTGCCCTGCTATTTAATAGGATGTGTGAATACATTCCTGTATGATGTATGTACTTTTCTATAACTGTATCTTCACAAAAACACATTGCCACAGCAAACGTCATGCACTGAAAGAGAGCTCCAATCAATTGGAAGAACCCAAAATAAAAGCATGTATTTCACTCCAACTAGAGACGGTATAAAGAATTCCACTTTGTTTTGTCCAAGAACTAGAACCTTCTACATATGCTCTCTCCTGTTTGAGAAGACCAGAAAACAAAGGAACAAATGATACTCCAAAACGTTTTCCAACCCTTCTTAGGGCTGAGCTTTTACCAATCACTATTCCAATATCTGCCTGAAGAAGACAAAGCAAGTCACCTAAACTGTCCCCAATGTATATAGAGATGTGTTCCGTGTCCTGGTCCTTTGAAGAACAAATATTATTAAAGATTTTCAGCTTGTCAACCGGGGACTCAACATGCCTATCAATACCACCGGTCGAGACGGATTCCACAAAGGTGAGTTCATTTGAATGAATTTGTAAACCATCCAAACTACCTGCAAGAATATCCAATGTATGATCCTTAGTATGCCTATAATAATTTAAAATAAGCAGTGTGACAAAGGATATCAACAAATTGCACAAGAAAGAATGCATACGTACAGGATTAGTAAATTTTTCCTCCTTGAACCTGGATTTTGTATCTACAAGGTGAATGGGAAAAGTAGGCCATGATTGCAGCCACACAGAAGTGTACCTAAACTTTTCCTCTCCCATGTTAGTTTGAGTATCTCAAGGTGAGTAGGAAAAGCAGGTAAGGGTTAGAGCCACATAGATAAGTGTACAAACCTAAGTCACCAGATTCATCCTCCCCCCCCCCCCCCCCACCATCTGTCACAAATCCTGCGTGTCAGACACAATTGCTGCTGACACATGTCTGATTCGCTGCTGGTGCATGTCCGAATTTCAGGATTCGTGTTAGAAAGGAGTCCGATTTGTGCCCAGAGAGAATCACGATTTTCGGTCATGAGTCCATCGAAAAGTGACCCATGGGCTTGATAAAATCCAGAATTGGGCCACATTTGTCCATTTGCATTCATTGTTTGGGTGTTGTGGGACTGTGGGAGCGACCAACAAAAGAGATAGGAATGTTTTGAAGGTGATTCAAGAGACAGGTAAGTGGATTTCCCTTCCATTTATTTCTAGTTTTGCTACAACAATCTACCTGTCAATTTTGTTTACAAGCACAGCCTTACAGCAGTGCATTTTTTTCTTTGTTTTTTACAGTATTCATGGGTCAGTCAAGGGCAACGGGGAAGGTGCAAAAGAAGCGGGGAAGTGTCCCCATTGGTAATGCTCCCCTCTCAGTCCAGGGCAGAGACAATGGTGTATGTGCACACCAACACACCAACTTTTGTCATATTCACAAGCAGAGGGAGGAGTGGTTGAAGGGAAAGACAAAAATGTGGGATGTGTTCCCTGATGATATGGGTTTCGACAACAGTGCAAGAGCCTGTTACTTTTGATGATGGCGATACTCTTGAGGAGTCATCCTCCATACCACCAGATGCAAAGATTACATTGGATACAGAAGAGGAGGATGCAGAAGAGAGCAATGGTGGTACTGATGTTGATTTTAATGTTGATGAGCTATAGGTATAGCATATAGCCTGCTGGCAGTAGCCTATGAGATTCTTCCTTTCTGTTCTACAGTTCTGAACTCTAGTGTCTACCTTGTTTTGTATTTTCTATTTTCCATTAGAATTCCTAGTCAGGATTCCTCGGGACTCAGCACCTATGTAATACATTTTGATTTTTATGACTTAATGAGAAAACTGCAGTTTATGGTTAATTTCTTGTGTTTGTCCAATGTCAATTTATTGTATTTGTCATTGATGTAATAGTAAGTGCTAGTTGTAAACTTGTATCAATGATGAATCATGATTGTATGCATAATGTTACAATGTACATGTATGATTGAATCTGTATCATCTTGAGAATTTGCGTAATATTTATTAATTTTTTTAATATATATATATGTGTGTGTGTGTGTGTCCTATGTGTCATGTTTCTGGGGGTCTCTGTGTCCTGTGTCAGACTCATATTTATGTGTCCTACATGTCTTGTGTCCCAGTGTCAGATGACTTAGGTAAAAACAGATATGAAATAAGCAGAATACAGAATAAAAGGTTGTTGGTTGAAGTATCTCAAGGTGAGTGGGAAAAGGAGGCCAGCATTACAGCCACGTAGATAAGTGTAAAAACAGATACGAAATGAGCAAAATAAAGAATGAAAGGTTGGATGGTGAAAATCATGCTTTTCATTAGACTTACCTAAAGTTTTATGCCTTGAAATGAGATGGAAACGAGAAACAACGAAGAGAAGGAACTCAACCAATTGAATGGGAAGCATATCTCAGAAACACAAGGGATCCTAGTGTTCACAAAATCAAAAGTGCCCATACATGCAAGTCCTAAATAGAAAAACAACTGACGAATGAGTAACCATGGATGTGAACATCTCGGTCCTTCCACATTGTCTTCCTAAATACTCCATAAATCAGCAATATCTAACATTCAATCATTTCAATGCCATTCCAAAAAAAAAAAAGATTAAAAGCTAGAGTTACATGTGAAAGGAATTCACAAATAGAATCTTTGACTACTAGTAAGAGTAGCCTTCACTTCAAAGGGTATCAGAGGTTTCCAAGGCAACAAAAGCTTAAAGCATTATAAGAATGTTAAATCAGATAATAGAAGCTCAACCAGACACCTAAAGATGCCACGAGTTCATTTTGGAGAAAGAGAACATTATCATAAGCTTCCAGAGATTTTACCTAAAATTAGGCAACATAACTCTGCACAGTTACTGGATTTGCTTATAGGTTAGAACTCATCCAGATCGAAGTCACCTACAATCATGGAAAGGAAAGATACTTCTGATTACAGTACAGACCCTTTTCCTGACATTTGCATTCTATTTCTGGATCGAGATCAGATGAGATATGGGAGACCAAACCAAGGCCTTGAACAAGTAAAATTAGACAGACCCAAACAAGTCATTGAACGAATAAATTTTACAAGTAGATTACAAGACAATATGTTTATTTGCAAGAACAAAATCAAAGAAATAGAAGAAAAAGTATACATGATATGGAGATCAAAAGGGAAAAAAAAGTTAAATGATTATATTTTCCATATTTTTTTCCTTAATAAATATTTAGCAAACAGCAATGTTCAACCGAGTTTCCGGGACAGGGAAGCATGGGAGCGGGAATACGCACAAGGGGGATGTATATAAGCAACTCCAAAATTTAGGGAAATTTGAGGAAACGGGGGGACGTCGGAATCATAAAAATTATAAAATTATTATCATTTTAATATGTAAAAATAAAAAATAAAATCCAAACAATATGTCAATAACTAAATACTAAATAGTAAATCTTAATAATTATGAAATGTACATCTAAATTGAAATTCATCATTTCATATTACACCATTATGATCTATCATTTCTGCAATATACACCTAAAAGTAAATTGAATACATCATTTGACAATATGCAATGTTCCATCTAAATTCATCATTTGGCATTATGCAAGGTACATTTAAATTAAATTCATCATTTGACAATTGAAATTATGCAATGCAAATCTAAAAATAAATTCATCGTATGACAATGACATTACGCTGAAATCTAAAACAATGTTATTAAAACCGGACCGGTCATCGAACAAGTAGAGCCCTTAGACAGGGAACCAGTCAAAACCATACCGGAACTAGTAAAAAAAACTGAACCAAAAAAACAGTCAACCAAAAAAACATAAAATATTGAAATTTTAAATAAAAACATATATATTCATGTGCATCCATATGAATCCAAACCATTTATACACAAATAAGCAGAAGTTCTCATTAATATAGCATGTAAGAGTGCACATAACCAAAATAGCATCGAGTGCAATCCATCTCTAAACTGAAAATACATCAACAAACAAGCTCCACATGGCCTTTATAATCCAAAACAAAATCATGCTACAACAAATACCTACATATCATCAAAATCATTGCATATATTGGGATCTTTGTCATCAATATCACCCTCTAAACATTAAAATAACATAGAAAAAGCATAGTATGTCCATTGTCAAGTCAGGATTTCGTTTGAGTGATGGGTACTTTAGTCTTTTTAGTTGGCTCACAATAGAAGAGTTCGACAACCAATGTCACTAACATCAAGGTACAGAGAGCACTTAGTGATCTTGATTAAATACTATTTTCCATACCCTCGTACATGACAAAATCCAATGGAGCTGTGCAATCCCCCAAATCCTGAAATCCTGGAAAACTGTTATGTTTGCTGCATTTTGAGTGAGTTTTACAGTTCTACTTTCTCCATATGAAATCCAATGAAGTCAGAACCACTCTCAAACATCCTAAGTCATTTCATGGTAATGTTAAATTTAAGTAAAAAGATTGAAATGAAAGATAAAGGTGAATGCCACTTTTAATCTCTGCATGCTAACTTGAGGATTATTCCAGTAAACTGGAAATAACTCATCCTAACTTAAGTCTAACTCATGAGCTTGCACTCATACTGATAGAAGGACACTTTGCGGGCTTCACTGGCTAAGGGTGTTGAAATTTCATGACTAAAATGTTTCCTACAATCCCAACCTTGAATTTCACGTTATCACTCCCATTTAGTTAAATGTCCTTTCCAATAAACATACATTCAACATATAGAATTCTGGAAATGAAATTTTCAGATTAAAACACATGGAACAGTCACACATGCTAAAAATAAATATGGACATAAAATGACCAGCAACACACATAAAAATACACAAATTTTTGGTCAACTTAGACCCAGGCAAAACCTCATCAATCTTCTCCAGGGAAAACCTATTAGAGAGCTCTTCAAATTTATTTATCTTTCAAGTTCAAAAAAAATACATTTGCAAACAAACAAAATAGCAAAATACAACTTATCTCTTCAGCCCAAAACTCCTTGAAAACAGTGCCCACTTTGCCTCGATTTCTATGCCCACTTGAAGCTGAAAATATGTATTGTACGGATACGAACTGTATGAATTTTCGTACCCACTGTACGGACTGTATGGATTTTTTTCAAAAAAAATCTCAAAAAACTATCTCAAACAGCGTGCAAATCACAGCATTAAATGTTGTTTGTATAATACCTTCTGTTGTCTTCTATGCCTTGTTTTTCGTGCCCATATTTGCTCAGAAATCACTCCTTTAGCTTGTTGCAACAAATTTCTCCTTCATAACTTTTCTCCAGCTCTCAGCGTCCTTTCTCCAATCTGCTCATGAAGAATGAATGTAGTTTCTCTTTTCTTTTCCCCCTTTTGTTTCCCTAAATGAAATTTGGGCAACCCTAAGATCTAATGGCTCAAATTCATTTAGATCAAGGGATGAGAATAAATGTGCATTTAATTCTCACTTTCTATTTTTTAACTCACCCATTAAATAAAGTTCCCACATTGTACTTTATGTCTAAAATCACTTTTTACTTTATAATTTAACATTGACTTTACCACTTATAAAGTCACTTTCACTTTATAGAGTCACAATTAGGAAAAGAACTATTTGGGACACTTTTCCCTAGGTAGAGACTAACCCATGGGAAACCGCTTGTCCAAGGTACATTAAAAATCAACAATGGGACAAGCCAGAAGGCCTTGCTCGCTACATTTTCAACATCATGGCCACAAAACAAAATTAAAAGAAAATCAAAAATGTGAAAGGTGGCTAGGACATACAAATTAGCACGTGGGAAAAAGGCTAGCATGAGCTCTACCTCTCTCTAAGGCCATCACGCAGTTCCTGAGCAAATGTTGCTCCATTACATCATTAAGGCAACCCTTGCATGTCCCAACCCCAGTGAGCAATAAAATGGCTCATCCTTGAGGAATAATATAATTGTTATAACATTCAAAATCAAGCTCTAAACCTTGAGCTATGAGCAGTAATACAAAGAAAAAATCAAGCAAAAGTGAAAGGCACATAAGAGGGGTGGAAAAACAAAGGTCAAGCTGGTAACTCATGCATCCACGAATGCTCCCCCTCACATCTATACACTCAGAATGTGGATCCCCATCAATGGGTCCCTTTGACCATGGCACTTAGCTATGAAGTCTCATCCCCTCTGTGACCATCATTATTATTCACTAACATCTATCAATTGAAGGGTGAATTGAGGAAATGTTACATACCCTTAGGGGTTGCAAACATCTAATAGGATTGTCCTTTAGCCACTCCTTAGGGAGAAAACACCATTGTGAACTCACGGCCATGATTTTGGAAAGGGATCTTTATTTGAATTATTAAATATCCCATAACACTCAATCAAGCTTGGTTCACTTAAGTCACAGATGCAATAAAGAAATTTTCCCTATTAACTAGTTGCTTTCACTAGAGTTTATGTTGTGATTGTCAGGGGGTTCAACAGCCCATGTCTTGGGCACCTTTCTACTACTACCCAAACCATTATAGAAGTGAGAAGCATATTGGCACTAATAGGTGAAATGTTGAGAGCCTTGGGCCTCCTAGCAGCAACAACACATCACACATGACCTTGGGCATGTACTCCACCCAAGACGTTCTGCCACTTTACACTAGATTTGATGATTCTTCAAGATGACACACCTAGACCTAGCATGCCCCTAGGTCGGCCTTAGCACCTTATGAGGAATGGTGGCTGATTTAGGGCCCAGATAAGGATGGTCTCACCTTCAAAGACTTGGGAGGGGCAATAGCCCCTAGAAAGCCCTCAACGTTGGAGTAGATAGGGACATTATGAACAGTTGGAGATCCATGGAGACCACTTCGTGGTGCCCCAGTTAAACTTTGGGACCACAGAGGATCGTTGAGGTGAATTTGAGGGTCAACCCTCAAATCATGATTTTTACATGCTACTTGGAGCTTATTTCATGCATGACATCAGTCCTAGAAGGCTAGCAGCTCAAATGTGTGGGCTTATTTTGCACTTGTGATTAAAATTTAGTTGGTTGGCTTGTAACCCAAGGGTTTCTTGTGATTTAACTTGTTAGTAGGGGCTTTTAGGCTAATATTATAACTCATCCTCGTATAAATAGAGGAGAGGACTTTTCATTTCATTCATCATCATTTGGACTAATTCAGCCACTCTTGAAGAATTTCATCCTTCTTATATCTTTGAAGGGATGTGATCTATGGAGCATTTGTCCATTGGAGCTATATTCTTGTCTTTATAGAAGTTATCTTGGATCAATGAAAGGATTGTACATGCACGTTATCTTGTAAGTGAGTTTCATCACTGATAAATTTCCATTTTATGTCTAATGTGTGGAATGTATTGATGTTCTAGGGTTTTTCTATTGCACCATTGTTATTGAAGATAAATTGTATAGCAGATAGATCTCATCATTGCATACATTACTCATGTATAATATTCAAATGACAATACCCTTGGTGAATCTTTAAATTAGCTCTCACAAGTGAATATTGATCCCTCACAATGGTAATAGTTAGGGTTTTGTTACTAGGGCATCAAAATATCTTTACTCCTTTGCAAGGATTGGCAAATCTTTAACATCCATAGACTCCATCCACCCAAGGATTAGGCACTAGCCTTAGCTAATAGGTGATCAACCTTTATATTATCCACCTGTTTCCGTATCTGTTCCCGTATCCATTTCAGTGCAACTTAGGTTGAAAATAATAGCGTGATAAGGTCTTCTTTGTGTGTGTGGCTTAGCCAGAGAAAGACCACGATCAGTCTTTCCTTGACCATGGATGAGTTCAAGGAGTTGGAGAATTCATGTGTAGAGAGTTGGAGGACCAGTTATGAGGATCCTTCCTTCAGTTTGACTAAATTTAGATAAGACGAGTTGGGAGCTTCAGTTTCTAATTAAGTCAAAGTATGAGTTAGAGATAAGTTAACAAGCCAAACAAGTCGAGTTAGTAACAAGTTAGAGACAAGATAAACTCTGTTAACAAATCAATCACAACTGCTGTTCTAAATTTGTACTCGCCAATTTTATCATGGATCACGCCTATAAAGAAAGGACGAAGGCACAAGTTTGTATCATTCTTGTATGCACAAGGCTGTGTGTGTGAGAGCATCTTGTTGAGAGTGCGTACTTTGGAGCAACCAATATGCTGTGATAGAGAGACTTCTTGCTGCCAAATTTGCACTAGGATTTAGGAGTTTTTCCTAAATAATGGGGGCCAAGACTGCGCTAGAAAATAGGAGATCTCCTGAACAAGGGAAAAGAGCCAGGCAGACCGCAAGCAAGTAGGACCAGGGGCTGATAGGTTGCAGGGTGTGTCCAACCAGCGTAAAAGAGAGAAGTGTGTTCTTAGGATCACTATTTGCCTTGTAAAAAAATATGATTGCTCAGAATGCTATGAATAAAATTCTACAGCAAGAAGTAGGTTTTCCCAGTTGGGTCTCCCAAGAAAATTTGTCTTTTGTGTGACTGTGTTCTTTATATCTGTGATTATTCCGCTGCTTACGAGGGTTGAGAAATTCTGTGTCCTGGTGAAAAGAGATTAGTTTCAGATTGTTCATCATAGCAGTTGCAGAATTTTCATGGAAATTAAACAGTTGGTTTTTATATAATTAAGATATAGAAAAATAATAATAATAAATAAATAAATAAAAACTGAATATTCCCATCACAGAGGGGTCTGGGACTCGGCCAAGTAGGGTCAGTTTGGTACCAAACCAACCCTCTGAACCGATCAACAGGCCAAGTTGGTAAGAAATATTTCATAATTGTTCAGTCATTGCTGAATTAGCCATTCTCTCCTTTGGAACCAAGAAAAATAACTAAAGCAGTGAGAAAATAAAAACAAATCAAGTTAATGTGAAACTGCTAGGAAAAGTCCAAAACCATAGTATAAAAAGCTACCATATTAGATCAAGAAGCCAAATGTGACAATCTAAAGGGTGGGCATAAGATATATGTACTTGATGAAAAAGCAGCCCTGATGATATCTCCACTCCAACAAACAGAAATTATGTGCACAGCCACATTTAAATCGTCCATTTTCGTTAGGATTTGTTCAAAGAAGCTTGCACATCCATCCTGAAATGCAAGACGCTCTCCTGCCTTTTTAATGTCATCTATATTAATGCCCTCAAGGACACCTGACTCCACAACTTTTGAGTTTGCCTCCATTTCAAACTGAGACAGCTGCTCAAGAGATTGTTGTATACCTTCATAATCAAAAATGTCCACTGCAAAAAGAATGGCAAAGATAAGAAGCCATTACAGAAAACTATTAGTTTGAAAATATAGTTAAAGCAACAATAAAGATAAATAAAAACGAATCATCAGTAGCAACGATAAATAAACACTCAAACCACGCAGAGCCATTCTTTTGACGCTCAGAGGCACTTTGTTATAAATAGTGCTTTAAGAACGAGGAGTAACAAGATAGGAAGGCATGAACCTTTGAAAACTTTATAATTCCCTTAGAAGTAGAATAACAAGTTGAAACTTTCAACATCAAAAATAAAATAAAAATCCTTTACGTGTGTGTCTGAGAGAACAAATTGTCATGTGCCCTATTGGTATCAATCTATCATTTTAAACATCTGATTCTTCTCCAGGAACCTAACAAAGCATTCTTCAACAACTTAAGAAGATTTTCTCCCTCGGTGATGTGGATCCCATAAGATCCTCAACAAATCACTCACCAATAACCATTAGTTAAATTCTAATGATAATTTTATTAAAGCTGAAAAAGGATATCTTTCCAAAGAGAAACTACATACATCAATAATGTAGAAAAAAAAAAAAAATTACCTGGTAAATAAATTTGAGGCACCTTAAATGGTTGGTGTAGAAAGCAAGCACTTAGGTAAGAGATTAGTTAGAGAGATACAGAAAGGTACAAAACATTGCAGGGTGCCAGATGGATGCTATTTCCTCCCTTGCACTAGGTGAAATTCTGAAATACTTGTCATCAAGCAGTTCAGGCATTCTAACAATTTAGAAACGTTATTTGAACTATGCATAATACCAGCAGGTTCATTGCAGATGTGAGTTGAAAGCAAATACCTTGGGGGGAAAATAGAAACAACATGAGAGAAGAAAGAGATTGAGGAAGCGTGCACGCCTGTGCCTGTGTGTGTGTGTGTGAGAGAGAGAGAGAGAGAACGAGACTATATTATAATAACCATCTCTGTGGTCAAAGAGCTGCCACAAGTTACAACTAATTATAATAAATCACATATACTCCCAATGAAAATGTACCACAAGCAAGGTTAACAGCTTGGCGCATGTGTGTAAATGTGTGTGTATGAGAGAGAGAGAGAGATCATCTTATAATAAGCACCTTGGTGATCAAAACAATAATGTAGCTAGTTAAAATACATCACATGGAGCTACAATTCAATTTTGACATCTCTATGGAAGAATGACAAGTAGTTGCCACCATTAGTAAAAATTTGAGGTCTATATCCAACCAAAGATTGAAGAGAGATCTGAAATATTCGAGTGCCATAATTCAAGACCTAGCTTTATAAGTCAAGTCTGAAACGAAGAAAGGATGGCTCCAAATCTCCGCACTGCAGCACCTCAGGGTCTAGGGTCTAGGGTGGTAATAGGCCCTATATGACCTCCTGTAGTCGATTTCCACCTTCAATCCACCTGCAACATCCTTAACCATTACGGCTCCCTCCTCCATCAATTGTTCGTTACTGTATACCTAATTCCGTTTGCATCTGTCAGAATGGAATCAGAAGCTGCCGACTATTCTGTCGACCCGAATCCCTACGAGACAATTTGGTCGCACCCACATGCTGTGTCGGGTTCTGGCTCCCATTGCTCGCCGCCTTTCTCACGAACTGAACAGCTACATGTCACAGATCTTCCTGGGCCATCTGTGCCCTACCCGTCGGATTCAGCTGCACTGGACGCCTCATCTAGATTGGACTGCCCTTTGTTTCTTGCAACGCTCAACCTTATTGTGGCCTACATTGCTCCTTCTCGTACATTCGTTTCCCCTCTCCCTGATATTCCCCAATTTTACACTCCCTCTGGCAACCCCTCGACTATCGGGATCTCACAATCAGGGCTTTCCTCTCCCCATTTTACATCTCCGACGAACATACATAACCCTAACCCTACCTGCCCGTCGTGCAGCGTCCCCATTCCTTCAAGTTGTTTCGATATCCCGGTCTCTAACCCTCATAGCACCTCCCACTCACTGTAGGCGGCATTTCAAGGCAACAAGGATCCCTTCCAAGACCACCCGACGGCTCGTCAAATCATCAAAGTGAAGAAAGGAAAGTGTGTCAAAGCAATGGACAACGACATCAACCTCACGTTGGGGGAAGATCTCACTATGGGTGAGGTGGTGGATACTGCTAACAGGGTTTTGGTGGGGCGTGTAAGGGGACTTACCTACATGACTGAGAGACTTCGCCTCTGGACCATGGAAATCTGGGGCACCCTCCTTAAAGAACTACCATCGATCATTGTACTTACTCGTGGGTGCTTCGCTCTTAGCTTTGACCGAAAGGGATATACAGATTGGATTCTCTCGCGCTACTGGCATATAGAACTTGCTCCGGTGCTACTTAAACGATTGAGCCCCCTTTTTGACCCAAAAAGGGAGCAGCTGGGTGCAAGTCCAATATGGGTTCGTCTTCCGGGGTTGCAGCTACACTTCTGGTCGAAGGATGTTTTTATTCATATTGGTAATGCTCTAGGGACATATCTAGATCATGACAGACATACGAATCCTCTAGTAATAAATCCATGGCGTGCATCCTCGTTCATTTGGGTACTAGGGAAGGATTGGAGGAGAATATCACCCTACACTGGAGGCATTTTTCTCGCAAACAAATCCTTGACTATGAAGGGGTCCCCTTCAAGTGCTGAAGATGTCACAAGGTCGGGCACCTGTACAAGGAATGTCCTCATGTATCGACATCGGCTTCTCCTTCGACAAAGGGCAAAAAGCATCTGCAACCAGAAGAACCTCAGGTGGAAGATCAACCTTCTCGCTCTCCCAGTCCAAAGGATATGGATGGGGACACATCTCAACCAACTTGCACTGTCCAAGTACAACCTACATCCCCGCCCATGATGAGATCCCAGACTATTGCGGTGACCGCTCATTCCACGGGTACACCTCCTCCTCTATGCTCCTCTGTTTCTTTATATTATAATTTACTGCATTCTCAGTTTGCTTTTGCATCCATCCCTTGTTTGAATTCTACCACTCTCACTTGCCCTCTCGATCCTCCTCTGGCTATTTTCTCCACCACCCCACCCTCTGTCACTAGCGTTGGGCCATCCATTCCATCTAAGCCTTCCACCTCCTCACACTCTCATTCACATAATCTCCAATCCCAGGTCCCTACTCTACCTGATCCGATTGGATTAGGGATCTCATCTCCTATTGCTGAGACCAAAACCTCTCAAGGGCGACCTTCCAAGACTTCGAATGCCATTATGCTTGTTGAGGTTAATGTGGCCCTTGGCAGGCAGAACACCATTGATAGGGTTCTTAAAGCAAAGAACACCCTTGCTACAGTCCCTCCATGAAGTGGCTTTCCTTTAATTGCAAGGGTTTAGCTATTTCCCCTAAAAAACTTGCTCTCAAAAGGCTCTTGGACACTGAGCCATGTGACATTATATTTCTCCAAGAAACCCTGGGGATGGCTCAACAGATTACCCAGATACTCGCTCATTGATGCCTGGTTGGTGCTTTCAGGCCCTAGATGTGAACAGAAGATCAGGGGGTATCACATTGGGCATAAATTCCCGCTCCATAAACCCTATTTCTATTAGGGGAGGCCCTGGATTCCTTGGAATGGACATTTTCTCCTCAAAGCTAGGAAAAAATCTTCGCATTGTCAATATCTATGCTCCTAACCATAATAGGTTGGAATTCTAGAACAACCTATTAGGGCTCTCCCTAATAAATGGCAATAATACTATTCTGGTAAACGACCTCAACTTCACTATTGGCCATGAAGAATCCTGGGGACATCATTCACAGATGGATCCTCTCTCAAATCAATTGGATCATTTATTGGAACAGCATCACCTTATTGATATCCCTATGAACAAAAAGATGCCCACTTGGCATAATAGGAGGATTGGAGAAGCAGCCTTGGGAAGGAGATTGGATTGATTCCTCATCAAAGAGGATTTGCTTGCTACTATCACAAATTACAGACAGTGGGTGGGATTTGGTAGCATCTCTGATCATTCCCCTATCTATCTAGAATTGGTTGGCCCATCCCAAAAGCCCAAGGTTCCCTTCAAGTTTAATTCGACATGGCTAAAGGACCCTGATTATCACAGGCTAGTTACCGAGTATTGGAGAGACCACCCCCCATCAAATGTCACAATTTGGCTGAAGGTTTCTGCCGAAATCTCATGGATCTTAAAAGACTCTCCATACAATGGGCTAAAGCTAAGAAAGCCAAAGATGATCAAACTCTCTGTGATATAGAGCACCAGCTTGCTGATCCGACTGATGACCGAGAAGGGGGGTACATTACTATTGAAGCAAAGGCCACACTCACTGAGTTGGAGACACAGAGATCCAAGATTCTTCTGGATCGGGAGGAGACATGGAGACTCAGAAGCAAAGCTATTTGGCTACAAGCAGGGGATGACAATACAAAATTCTTTCACAAATTTGCCAAGGGAAAGAGGGCCAGTAATACCATATCGATGATGTCGATTCATCAAGGACAGTCTGCTCATACTTTTCATCAGTTGGCACATTTAGGGAATACACACTTTCAATAGCTCTTCAAAGCTCCCCCTAGAGCATCACTTGCTAAAATTATTCGCATAGTTGGACATTTCCCCAGATTTGTGAAACCTGAATCATTTAAGGATCTTAACAAACTTGTACCTATGGGAGAATTGGAGAGCACCCTGAAATGGTTCAAGAAGGACAAAAGCCCGGGTCCTGACGGTTGGTCGGTGGAATTCAACCTATCTTTCTTCGAGACCATAGGCTCAGACCTTCTAAATGTTATCGAGGAATGCAGAACTACTGGGAGAATGTATGAAGCCATAAACACTACTTTCATCGCCCTCATACCTAAGGTGGACTCGCAAACCGTATCAAATCCATCCTCTCAGATAACATATCCTCTGAACAATTTGCTTTTCTCCATAATAGATAGATTCACGAAGCCATAGGCACTGCCTAGGAAGCCCTCCACTCAATCAAGCTGAAGAATCTGAACGGAGCCATTCTCAAGATTGATCTCTCAAAGGCATTTGACCAAGTTAGTTAGCTCTATATCAAGATGTTATTAACCCACCTCGGCTTCCTTATCCCCTTCATCCAATGGATTATGTGTTGTGTAACTTTTGTCTCTTTCAACGTTCTCATCAATGGATCTACTTCCAACTTCTTCCATGCCGAGAGGGGTCTTAGGCAATGTTGCCCACTCTCCCCTCTTCTCTTCCTAATAGTCATGGAGGGATTAAGCAAGCTGATTTCGCATGAGAAAAGCGTTGGGAGGTTACAGGGTCTCAAAATTACAGATCAATGCATCCTCACCCACCCCCTGTTCATTGATGATGTGCTCATTTTTCTCAATGACAACATTAATGATTTCAATACCCTATCTAATGTAATGCAATTATTTTGTACAACAACAGGGATGGTTATTAATAGACCAAAGTCCACCATTTCCTTCTCAGCTTGCTCTCCACAGGAATCTCGACAAGCTTATCTGAAGTTTCCTTTTCAAAGCCTTCAACTGGAGGAGGGATTATAATACTTGGGATTTCGCATTAAATCACATGGATACAAAATTGTCGACTGGACCTCGCTGGTGTATAAGGTAGAAAAAAGGGTGACCAACTGGAAACATCAATCCCTGTCCAGAGCAAGGCGACTGGTGCTCATCAAATATGTTCTAGAAGCCACTCCGGTTTATTGGATGTCACTTGCCTGGATTCCACAAGGCATCCTCTCTAGAATACAAAGAATTTGCTGCAATTTCCTCTAGAAGAGGCACAAGGAGGGAAAGTCTTTTGCCTAGGTAAAATAGAGCCGCATTGCTTTGCCAAAAAATTTGGGGGGATGGGGCCTCAAGGATCTCCCAGCCTTTGCACATGCATTGGCTACCAACTTGGGATGGCTCCTTCTAAAGACAAAAAGTCTATGGATAGAAGTGGTCACTTATAAAAACATTTGACCACAAAATCTCTTGGATTGGGTTCAATTACCAACTTGGAACAAACATGGTATATCAGCCATTTGGAAGGTTGTCCTACAAACTCTCCCCACCATCAGGAGTGGATTAATCTGGCACATAAACAATGGCACAGCAGTACGCATTGGGGTTGACCCATGGATTGATGCGGCAATCTATACCAACTCCTTCCAACACTGATTGATTTTCTTAATAACAGGGGCATCTACCTAATTGCACACGTTGTGGACCGGCTGAACTCGTCCATTTACCAACAAGCATGGAAGTCTGCCAATAATATAGGCATCCCAGATCAGTGGACACAAGATTGGAGGAATTACACTAGTGCATTATTTGAATCGCATGTTTGAATAAGGGATGACGATGACGATCTGATTTGGGCCCCGACAGCACATGGGGCATATTCACCAAAAGAGGGATACCCCATTATCCACGCTACTCATAAACCCATTGTACTGGAAAGTTGGTGGTGAGCGATCTGGAAACTCAAAGCACCACCTCGTACACGGCTCTTCATGTGGAACATCATCATGAACAAGACTCCTACAGGCACTAATCCGATGAAAAGATCTTTTCAGGGTCCTTCTTGGTGTGTCATTTGTCAACAGGAGGAATCAAATGAACATTTATTCTTGACCGGCGCAACCTCTCGGCATATCTGGGTGCACGTGCTTTCCTCGTTGAACATCACACAGCGCTCGGAAGGAAACAACATCAAGGAAGCATGGAACAGTGGGTGGAATGCCTCCTCCAACATGAAAACCCGCAATCTTCCATTTATCATATGCTGGAATATCTAGTTAAGCAGAAACAAAATCATCTTTAAAAATATGCAAATCTGGTGGCCGCTGATTATTACTAGGATCTGCAACAGCTTTAATGAAATTCCTGAGGATGAACAGCCCTCCCCTACTCGATTTATCATTCCCGAAGTTATTGACCATGAAGATCCATGGGTCTACTTTGATGGTTCCACCCAAGACCAGGGGTGTGTGCGGGGGGTAGGGGCGGGTCTCCTACTTCACCTATCCGATACTCATTCCTTCCGAGTTTGTATGGGCCTGGGTGTTGGCACTAATAACTTCGCTGAGCTCATCTCACTGCGTCATCTATTATATTTTGCACTGAACCATAACTGTAGACACATTCATATCTTTGGGGATTCTAAGATTGTTATCAATTGGTTCAATTGCACATCTACATGCCATGAACGTTGCATTGTTATTAAAATCTAAATTTGATCAGATTACATGTATTCGCATTTACGGGGGGCACAACAAAATTGCGGATCAGCTTTCAAAAGAGGCAATGCATCAACCTAAAGGTGAATGACTGATACATGAACAAAGAGAGGAAGAGGCCTACCAGTATTATCACAAGCCATATATAGACTGGATGCAGCAGTGGGCCGACAGCCCCTAATTATCATAGATTACATGATGCATAACATAGAAGAAAATTTATAGCAAAGCAATTTTGAAATTTTGTAAAATTTTTGCATAACTTCTACTGAACTTTGAAGGTACACCCTGAATGGGTACTCATGTACATACTACAGACTATTATATTTTGATGACTACGGTCACAGATACAGCATATGCCACAGGCATCTACAGCATGTAATTACTAATTTTCCACTCATAATAGAAAATTACAATTTTTCCCAGGGGAAAAAATATATCACATGTAACTCTAATAAACACCTGAAATAAACAGGGTTAACAACACGACTACATTGAAGAGGGTAGAAAAAGAAAACATAGTAGCCAAAAAAGCCGCAGAGAAGTGATGCATGGAAAACAGAAAACTATAGTAATCAAAATGTACAAGAGTTAATGAGGATTAACGATCAAAAAGAGAGCTAAGGTGGTCTCTAGCCACAAGATAAAACAATAGAAACAATATTGATAATTCCGAATTGTATTTTAAAAGCTAAAAGTTCCAGATTATTTAACCTTTGGAAAGAAAAAGGCATAGCATGAATAAAAATGTACTCACATCAGTTAGGATGAGATGCAGATGATAGAAACATAGATTTAGATATTTATCAGGCTGTAGGTTATAATCAGTGACTCAGTGCCTTAATGCAAGTTGTAACATAGCCATGTTCTGTTCAAGGTAACATGGATGCTAAATTTATATTCACACCAATATCCCTGTGCAAAGAGAAGATTCCCTATGCTACTTGGTTAAGAGACTAGTAAAATTGTCAGTTAAGTTCTAATCTATCTATGTTTTCCCATACCGTGTTGAAAATGTAGAGAGTAAAGGTCTTCTGACTTGTGCCTTAGCCAGTGAAGACCTCAATATGTATTTCTCTGGCATGAATGTGAGCTCATGAGTTTGACTTCAGTTAGGATGAGTTTATTTCCAGTTTACTGGAATAATCATCAAGATGGCATGCTTAGAGTTGGAGCTTCAGTTAAGTAGAGTTTTCATCAGTTTGACTACAGAACAAGGTAGCAGTTACAAGTTCAGTTAGAGCAAGTTAGTCTTCAGTCTTGACTGAAGGAAGAACGAGTTAAGACTCCAAGTGTTAATTGGAGAGAGAAAGTGTATCTCTCTCAGTTAACTTGCTATCAGAAATCAACTTCTAAAATTGAATTGAGCTTTCCTTGCCTGCTCGAATTGGGTCCATAGAGAGGAGGACGAAGGCACAGGAAATCACGAGTTTGTTCGTGAGTTTGTGAGATCATTCTTTGATTGTTAGCGTGCAGTATTGAGAGCTTGAGTCCTATGCCATAGATCACAAGTGCACAAGGATTTAGGAGATTGTGCACAGAATTGAGAGCTTATGTCTAGTGCGCTAGGAAATAGGGTCCTAGTGTGCAAGGAAATAGGCCCAAGTGCGCAAAGATCAAGGAGCAGGGATCAAGGATTGCAAGCGCAAGTCAAGGCTATTCAGCAAGGAACAGTTGTGTGCTAGAGGGCCGCGATCAAGGCAGGTCGAGATCAATTGTATCAGCAGAGATTAGTGAGAAGAAGCAAAACACTTTCTCAGAGACAGATTGCTTTGCAATAGATCCAATTGCCCAATAACAATCAATAAAATACCACAATGAAGAAAGCAAGTTTTCCCTTTTGGGTTTCCTGGGTAAACAAGCATGTCAATTTGTGTGAATGTGATTTTATCTCTAGATTATTTTCCACTGCTTATAATTGTTAAATAACTCTGTATCTTGGTGAAAGTAAATTTCGTTTCATTGGGTTTCATCATTCAGTCGCCTTGTTTTCAGTTATCCATCTAAGTAGTTGCAGAGTTTCAAGGAAAATTAACATACCAAACTTTGCACAATATAAAAGCGCAACATATTCATAATGTCCACCTGTCTGATCAATTTCTTCTGCTTTGCAAGAAAATTGATATGAGGAAACAGGGGGGATGCTTTACCTTCCTCGGGTGGCAGAATCCTCCTTAAGCATTCTTCATATTCTTTAGAATATTGACTAGTAAGTGCATCCCAAGTGTTTCGCAACTCTGATGATGACTTTTTATCACTTGGGTTTTCAGCACCATTTTGCTCAGTTTTGAGAGTAGTCAATATTGCAATTTCGGCTAATACTGCTGATGAATCCAAGAGAGTGCAAGATAAATCAAAATCTGAGACAATGGTATATTGGCAGCTGGCTGAGTCACCCGGTTTCAACAGTGGAACTAAAGCTCTCTGAGAGAGAGGCTGAGCAGAAAAGAATTCTCCTTCTAGTTTTAAGGCATGATGATACAACCTCCCCAGCACTTCAAGCTCTTCCCCAGTTAGCGAAATGGCCAGTTTATCAAGCAACTCTTCAGTTTGTAATGCTGATGCCTGCATCAACCGCAGCTTTGATCAATCAAAAGGTGCAGCCAATTTATTTTTTCTAAAAAATGCAGAATATAAAAGAGTCCCCAAAACTGAAGCATAAAGATTGCTGTCAATAGATAAAGCCTGAGATATAAAAATAACCTCAAACTTTTCAGAAGAGTATGTTTCAATCCACTGCTTATATGGATGATTACTGCAATCAGGTTCCAGGGCTTTAGCAATCTCCTGCCCCAAGAAAGCATAAAGCCTCATGCAAGGGGTCATGGCACCCACTGTGTATGCTGCTATTTTTGTTTTCTCAAAAGGAGTCACACTTCTGCTTGCTCCCTTCCCTCCTTCCACCTTGCCAGCAGCTGTTGCCAATAAAAATTCTGTGTACTTGACGGTTGCCATATTGGGAGAGCAGTCTTTTGCAAATTCAACGTCCCAGTCCTGCGCAGCGGACTTTCTTCAGCGATCTAATACTTTCTCCAATATACTCTCTCATAGAAAACCAGAAACGGCTGGAGAGCAGACCAGACACAACCAAACAAAATAAATAAAGTAAAAATCTTTCTTTCTAAACCTACAACTAATACTTACACACAAGGTGAATCCCTAGCGGCAATATATGGACCTGAGTTAAAACAAGCATGTCCATACACATTGCTGGCTGTCTGACTAATATGATCATATCAGTTTAGATAGGTTATAAAATTTCCACATTGTTTACAACTACATTAAGCAGCTTCAATGCAACTAATGACAGATATCATCTTAAAGATATCTTACATGAGGGTATGTATAACTTTCTATGGCAAAAAAAAGATCAATTTTTTCATTAGGAATGTGGAATACATAGAAACCATAAATTTGCAGTATAAAAGCCCAATCCATGGGCACACGAAAAGATTGACAATTTCTTAAACAACCAGGGCAAATACATTAACATAACAAGACCTTCTCATTCACATTATCTAAAGCTACTAACTTAAATATTTTATGTATCAAGTGCAGTATAAGTATAAATGTCGAGCCACAAATGCTATAATACTAGTGAGCCACATAGGAGATCGAGCATATTCTTTCAGCGCCACTCATTTACAGAATGCAGGCAATGTAGCCCCAAAAAAGTCAGACATATGACCTTGAACCTCACTTTGACATTCACTTTATGATTAATACTAGCATTAGTTCTTAAAAACATGAAATCAATTAAGAGACTATATTTCAACAGAAGTATGTGCTGTGAAAGGCATAATACATATAGGACATTTTTAGCAGATATATTATTCATTTGGTTTTCTGCATTAAACCAATGCTCAAAATTCACAAAATTTTTATTGTTCCATGAATTAGCATTGTTTTTCATTTCATTTTGCAAAAAACATGCTATAACACGGTATGGCCAAATACAGTCATGGTTAACATTCACTTCAAAAATCATTTAAGTTAGCCCTTCTCAAAAGTAGCTATTTAAAACGTGCTTGAAGAATGCCTCAATAAGTTGGAAATGTCAAAAAAAGCCTGGCATCTTGTCATCTTAAGTTTATATAGGATATACAATATGAACAACCAACAACTTTTTATGTAAAAAAATAAAACTGTAAGTATGATTCAGGATCTGTTTAACTGGAGAACATTTAATTAGAAAATGAACAATAAAAATGGGTAATACAAATAATAATATAATTATAATACAGTCAAAATCAATGGCATAAATCAACTTTGGGGAGCCTTATCACACAGATAAACATCAAATGTTGAAATAGAGGATGACAAATAATTTATAGCCAAGATCAGGATTGGTATTCATATAGGACCCAAATCCATCCCAAATACAGCTGATATGAAATCTTGTCCTGTACCCATTCAAAAACTAGAAAAAAGAAAAGCTGTATAAAATCCAATGTACATAAAGTCCCAGTATATTTGTTTTGCATACATATTACATACTTCTCATTTGTATCTTTATATATGCAGTATCTAAACACGTCTTATCCAAGACTTTATAAAAAAACCATATCCAAATCCATAGCCATATCTTACAGTAATATCCCAGTTTTGGCCCCTAGATTATGATTGTATATGTACTGATGAGGCTATAAACCTGGTCACATATGGTGTAATTAAAGTATGGCCATTGGCTTTGTAAATGTGTACATTTTAAATGTAATATAAAGACCACTAAAGGCTGCAAATGAAGAAAGAAAAGAAAGGGGGCTATGAGTCCACAAGAAGGGAAGAAAGTGCACTCCGGTGCATAAGAGGAAATAAAAATATTGTATTGCTGCCGATCCTTTATCCATAGTTCTCTAAGTTTTGTCTATACTTATTAAATTACTCACCAACCTTGAGCTTAGTTGTCCCAGTGGAGATATGTGCGCTTCTTATGAAAGAATGTGGTCTTTTCTTAACATGCAATATAATACATATAATTTTAGACATGCAGGATCTTCTATCGTTCCTTATTCACTTGTTTTTTTCTCCCTCTTATGCTGCCATGGCTTACTGTTAAACATTGCTGTCATGAAATTATTGCTATTTTTCCCTAACCCCAGTCACAAGCAACTTATTACCTAGCTGATACCTTGCTGTAAATTAATTTATTACTGCAGATCTACTGAATAAAAAAAGCACTACTGTGATTTTAAAACATAAATAAAATATAAGAGCAGAAGCAAAATAATCACACCAATCTCATACATGTGCACACATAGATCTCTGTGTTCAAATCTGTTTGAAAAGTCATAATAATCTTCAGCAGACAAGGTCTCCCATCCTAGGAAAATGGCCTTCTGACGAAAAATACAAATACAACAAAACCTGGAGAAATTCCAGTTGATCAAACCCTCCAAAACCTGTTCTTCGATCTTCCTAGCTGATCTAGATCCTTCTCTCTTGCTGCCCCTTGCACTCCTCCTCGGACTCTCGCACACTTGGATGGAAGTCCTTAGTCACTCAATCATTGATGATTGAGATCTCACTATCTCACTGTGTCTTGTGCTCAAAGATGTGCCTTCTCTTTTAGCATAGCCTACCTTTTATAAGTATGAGTTACTGACCAAATCCACAACCCTAATCTCCAATGCGATTGACAGTTGAAATTAGATCTCAACTTCACTTGAGATCAATAGTGAGATTCATCTAATTCACTAATGCAACTAACCTTTGCATTTCATTATATTAACTTACTTTTTCATAAATAAAAAAACAATTACTTTAATTATTCCCTTAGTTAAAGTAATTTGCTAAGGTTAAAGGTCCTTTGAATGACTTCCACACGTCTAGACTCTAAACGCTTAGACCTGTGTAGACGCTTAGACCTGTGTAGAAGTACCTATCTAATGCTACTATTATCAACACTCCCTCTTAACGAGGAAGGTACTTCCTCAAGAGCCACCTAGAGTTGATTTTCCCTCCGGTCCTAGCACAATGTCTCGAGCATCATCCTTCACCATGGTTTTCCTCCAAAAGTCCAGGTTTGCTACCTCTTCAAATACGCTATTCATTAGTGCCATGTAGTTCGAAAACTTCTTCAAAGGCCTGCTCTCCCTAAATGTGCTCCCAAGAACCTCCACATGCTCTTGAGCATCCCTCGATGTTTGCTCAAACCACTTGGGTCTCTTGCAGAATAGAAGGAGATACTGAATCCTCCCCGTCTGAAGGTTGACTCCCTTAACTAGAAGTCTTTGCATGTTGTTCTACCTTCAAAGCCTCCTACTTCTCGTCCTATCACTGCTGGAGGCAACTCATAACACTTCCTAGATGCCAAGTTCTCTTCAAACTTAACATCTCTGCTCACAATTGTCTTCCTCTACACTACAATGAAGACTCTATAAGCTTTTAAAGTCTCGCTATACCCAATGAATATCCCCTTTTGTCCTAGAGGGCTCTAGCTTCGCCTCTTCTCCACAAGCACATGGATGTAGACTAAACAACCAAAGATCCTCAAGTGTCCTATCTCTGACTTCACCCTAGTAAATGCCTCCTTTGGAGTCTTGTTCCCCAGGACCCTATGAGGAATCCTATTCTACACATACACTACAGTGTTACACACCTTTGCACAAAAATCCTTTAAGCTATTCGAGGTGTACTCCCCCCCATTCTCCAACCTCAAGACAATTCATTAACAATGAGTCAATGGTCAACAACTTTGACTATCCAATTCAACTAACCAATATCCAATGGGATATGAGCCCAAAAGTCAAATCTGATCCAAAGTCAAAGTCATGCAATTTCTAGTCAAAGTCAACAGCAATAGCATCCCTAGCAAGTCATCAGTCAATAATCAAAACTCCTCCAAATCAACTTGGTCAACAATGAAAAGATGCAACCTTGAATGTTGGTCAAAGTTCAGTCAAAATAATCCCAAAACAGTCCCTCCAAATCTGGTCAAAACCAAACCTTGACCTGCAGGAACACTAGCCCTGTAATTTCGGCCAACTCTAATCAAAGTGCCGTGAAAAAGTTCGGTCAACCCTTTAGTCAATTCGGCCTTCCAAACAGATCTAAAACTCGATCAACCCAAGTCAAACCATCCAAAACGAATCCAAGTCCAAAACTAATCAAACAGTCCCAAACACAAAGTCAACATTGGTCAACAGATCCTCCCTCCCTCTCCTTCGCATGTGTGGCCTGAGACCTGCAATTTCAAGGCTATACAAACCATAGAAGAGAATATATGAATGATGTGATGATGCTCCAAAGTGACATGGCATATGCTCTATTTATATGTGACTCAAGGGGTCGAATTAGCTTGCCTAAGCCGTCTTGTAGTTTTATGCACATGTGGGTTTCGCCTTAAAAATCATTTTTTCCTTAACCAAATTAAATTCTTCAAAGGGTTAGTAGGGGCTTCTCTGGATGAGGAAGGCTCTCCAATGGAGGGAATTTGTCCCTAAGCTGCCAAATTAACAAGAATCCCTCTATTGAAATGAAAAAAATTGGCAAAGCCAAAAGGACAAGGAGGGTGGGACTTTTATATATTTAACCAAGCCCTCACAACAAAGGCCTTATGGAGAATTTTGTAGATGGAGTTATGAGGGGAAATAATGATTGGAAAGTATAGTCCATAGTATAATTAAAATTTGGAGAAAAAGGAAACTTAAAAAGCATACAAGTGTATTAATTATATGGAAGGTTGTAGTCAAGGCTTTCCCCTGATAAGAAGACAGTTGGCCTGGAAAATTGATAGGGGTGATAACCTTTGAATAGGAGAAGAACCACGAATAGGGAGCACAAGTGACTAAAGGTTGTCAACAGATTTGAGAAATGTACTGATACATAAGAAGATCGAAAGCTTAGGGGGGGCAACTAACCCTAAAACTATCTCTATGGAATCAAGGATGGAAGTCTAAAGAGTATCTAGGAAGCAAAAAAGTGGAAACAGTATCTTCAAAAACCTCAAGAATGTTAAAATTTTGGGCACTTGACTTAGTAAACACACACACACCCCAGATCCAATAACAGTGTCCTATTAACTTTACACAGTTAATGAACTGAAACACGCTTATCTGTCTAACCATAAACAAATATAGCACGGCGAAACTTATGAAACCAACAATTAGATTATGCATAATAAACACAAAAAATCAGCCCCAAAACACAATTATTAATAGTTCTTCAACCAGAATCTACGGCTCCCATATTGGCCCATGAGGAAACTACATATACAACAATTACCCTAGATCTGATCTGACAGATCAAGACCTAGATTCATCCTCAATCTGTCTAATCCGGATCACCCTTGTTGCTTTGTGTTGTTTCCTCCGACCTAACACAATTGAATATCTCACTCACAACAAACCTGCAATATTACTCATGCAAATATCTTTCTTAGTCCTCTCAGCCCTCTTGGCCCTATTCACAAGCCCTCTTAGCCCTCCATAGGCCCAAGGACCACTTGACCTTCTCCTTGACAAGATGCTCTCTTGTCGACCACCATGGGCCCTCTCGACCCTCCATAAGTTTGAGGCCTACCCGACCTTATCCTCCACAAGATTCTTTCTTGCCAGCCACCTTCCATAGGCCCTCTTGACCTCAAGGGGTTTGAGGCCTGCTAGAGCTTCTCCTCCACAATATGCTCTCTTATAGACCACCACAAGTCCTCTCATCCCTCCACAAGTCACCACCTTCCACGAGCCCCCTTAGCCTTCTAAGGTTTGAAGCCTACTCAACCTTCCCCTCCACAAGATGCTCTCTTGTCGCCCACCTTCCATACGTCCTCAAGGGGTCTAAGGCCTACCCGGCCTTCTCATCCACACAATCTTCTTGTGCAAACCACAACAAGCCCTCTCAGCCCTCCACAAGATGCTTTCTTGCCAACCACCACAGCTCCTCTCAACCCTCCATAGGTCACCACTTTCCACAAGCCCTCTCAACCTTCAAAGGTCTAAGGCCTACTCAGCCTTCTCCACAAGATGCTCTCTTTCCAACAACCTTCCGCAGGCCCTCTCAACATTCTCATCCCTCCTTAACCCCTCTCAACCTTTTCAGCCCTTTAGACCATGCTCACCCCTCTCAACCCCACTCAGCCTTGCTTGGCCCTCACACTTCTCTCGGCTCTCCATAGGCCCTCTCGACTCTCTTTCCAAGCCATAAGAATGAATCACTCACTCGTGTACTAATACTTTTCCAAAGGGTGCATTACCGTCAATTTATATCATGGGTTATCAGAATAATATGGGTCCTTACCACGGGTCATTAGAATATCATGGGTTTATGGGTGCAAAGCCCATCACTTAGCCCACTTGCCCCACATGTGAGAATACTCCCAATCTACCCAAAACATCAACACTCCTTAGTGAGGGATGTATTCTCACAACACCACCTGGAAGTGTCTTTACCTTTGAACCTAGAACACATTTCAACCCTCGATTTGGTACCACAGCTGCTCCATATGACACAAAAGTAATTCCCACGATATGACAAGGACCATTCTTCAAAGAAATCCTACTCATAGAAGCCTGCCACTCTTGAGCATCCAGCATGGCCATCTTGTACCATGACACAATCTTGGAAGACTACTCTCTAGCATGACCTCTTGAACTTGAAGGTTGTCTTCCTCTGAGTTGTTGACTCCCTCTAAGCATGTTAACTCCCTCTTGAACCTGCACACTCCCTCTAAAGCCTGACTCCCTCTAACTCTAGATCAGAGGCCTTCTCGACACTTCACCTATCACAAGAACAGATCTAACCCTTACTCAACCCCTCCAAGCTCAAATCTCTTGACAAGGCCTTCACACCTAGATCATAAAGAATCTCTCATTCATTTCTCTCTATCTGAGCACCAGGATGCAACTGTCCACAACTCCTCATGTGAATGATCTACTCCATGTCTCATTAGGCCTATTGATCCTAGCCTTCACATCCCATAAAAACAGTATGCCATACTTAGCCAACTCTCTTGGCATGGTCCTTCAAAACACTACTGCTACCTGCAACTGTTCCGATAGCTCCTTCTCAGAGTTGTCACCTGTGCAAATCTCAGATCCAACTACCTTTCTCAAAGACCATGCTTTGATACAATGTTAGAATTTTGGGCACTAGATTGAGTGCGCACACACATACCCCAAATCTGGTAACTGCTTCCTACTAACTTTACACAGCTAATCAACTAAAACACATTGTTGTGTCTAACCAGAAACAAATATAGCACAGTGGAACTTATAAAACCAGCAATTAGATCATGCACAATAAACACAAAAATTCAACCCCAAAAAACCATTCTTATTAGTTCTTCAACAAGAATCTAGGGCTCCCGTACAAGGGATAATGGCCCTCTAAGAAATTACATATACAACAATTACCCTAAACGTGATCCGGCAGATCAAGACCTAGATTTGTCTTGATCTAGATCACCTTTGTTGCTCCGTGCTCTTTCCTTGGACCCAACACAACTATATATCTCACTCACAGCAAACCTACAACGTCTCGTGCCCCTGCACATCTCTGTGCTCTTTCTCAGTCCTCTCAACCCCCTTTGCCCTACTCAGCCCTGTCCACAAGCCCTCTCTGCCCTCCACAAGCCTGAGGCTTACTTGACCTTTCTCCTCCACAAGATGCTCTCTTTTCGACCACATTCCACAGACCCTTAAGGGGTTTGAGGCCTACCCTTCTCATCCACAAGATGCTCTCTTACCGACCACCATAGGCCCTCTCAACCCTCCATAGTCTAAGGCCTACTCAACCTTCTCCTCCACAAGTTGCTTTTTTGCCAACCACCAAAAGTCCTCTCGGCCCTCCACAGGTCACCACCTTCCACAAGCCTTCTTAGCCTTCAAAGGTCTGAAGCCTACTTAGCCTTCTCCTCCACAAGGTGC
The DNA here is from genome assembly GCA_000404065.3 of Pinus taeda. Taxonomy (NCBI): domain Eukaryota; kingdom Viridiplantae; phylum Streptophyta; class Pinopsida; order Pinales; family Pinaceae; genus Pinus; species Pinus taeda. The sequence goes on along the minus strand of APFE031423713.1, from coordinate 78,361 downwards.
ACTCTTACCAACCACCTTCCACAAGCCCTCTTAGCCCTCCACAGTTTGAGGCATACTCCGCCTTCTCCTTCACAAGATGTTCACTTGCCAACCACCACATGTCCTCTCGACTCTCCGCAAGTCGCCACCTTCCACAGGCCCTCTCAGCCTTCAAAGGTCTAATGCCTAATCAACCTTCTCCTGCACAAGATGCTCTCTTGCCAACCACTTTCCATAGACCCTCTCAACCCTCAAGGAGTCTAAGGCCTACTTGGCCTTCTCCCACAAGATGCTCTCTTGCCTACCACCACAAGCCCTCTCCACTCTTTTGGCGCTCTCCACCCTTTCAGCCCTCTCAGCTCTCCACAAGCCCTCTCGGCTCTCTTGCCAAGCCACAAGAATGAATCACTCACCTTTGTACTTATACTTTTCAAAAGGGTGTGATACCATGGGTGTATACCATGGGTTATTTGAACACCATGGAATCTGGATCATCAAAATACCATGGGTCTGTGGGTGCAAAGCCCCGTCACTTAGCCCACTTGCCCCACATGTGAGAATACTCCCGATGCTACTCAAAACATCAATAAAAAAACAGTGCTATTAGATTGAATACAGAGAAAGATGAAATTGTGTAGTCCAAAAACAAAACTACAAGGGCATATACTACAAAATTAGGCTATGAGGCTTTAGTGAGAGACAATGAAGATGAAGAGAAATTGTGGCGGTGGAATGCAGTATGGAAGCTCACATGCCAGCGCAAAATAAAAAAAAATTGTTACGCCTAACTTTAACTAATAAAGTTTTAACTTTTACATGGTACACAATTGCAAGAAGAAAGACTAGAAGAGTCCAGGATGGTGTATTTTATATCAAAACGGTAATGACTCTATTGATCATTTGTTTGTACATTGCATAAGGCTGGGTTTGTTAGAAACCATAAATCGCACTGCCTTGTACAGTGACTTAAGCTATTTGGCTAGCAAGAAATGAAAAGAATTCAAAACAAAGATGTTATTACTAATCAAGTTTGACAAAGAATAGATATGCATATTAAGGGACACAGCCACCTTCAAAGGAAAAGAAACAAATAATACTAAAATCCCCAGATATATATATAACAATAGTGTGGAGTTATTTCAACGGGGCTTGTCAAGGTAATCCCAGCTATTGTGGATCATGAGGCATTACTTTAAGAGACAATTACGAGATCAGTTTCAAAGCAGCTGTAGGAGATGGATCAAACAACAAAGCAGAACTTTATGCTTTTTGGTAGATTCTGAAAATAGCAATAGAGAAAGGTTTAAATTGTCTACAGGTGATAAGAGATTCCAAACACATTGTAGAGAGGTCAAATGAAATTTTCAATCAGGAAAATTTGCAGCTGGCCCATCATTGGACGGAATCAGAGAAGCAAGGAAAAATTCCATGTCATTATCTTTTCAGCATGTCTGCAAGGGATAAATATGAAGGCTGATATATTGTCCAAGTAAGCACTGAGGATGCAGAACAGATGGATGGAGATGATTGAATACCCCATCTGGACCTTCTCATTCAATCTATTTCTAATCAAGCTATTATAGTAATGATCTTTTGGATGGCTGTTTTGGAAGTAGTGTGTTGTAAAATTTCCATGTTTAAGAAACTGATCGTAAGTAGTTTTCTTTGGTGTCTTGAAAAACCTGGAGGATTGCATTAGGTGAAGGCTTTGGAAATTTCTTAAGAGTTCATGTATGGCACAACACACACACACACATATATATGAGAGCACTGGATTTATCAGAGGGTTGGTAGATGGGAGATTGCTGAAGAAGCTGTGGTCTCTTTCCCAATTTCCCTGTGATCCCAGTTTCTGTGGGAAAACTCTCAACATCCAATAAAGGTTGCCAACTACACTCAAGGGAATCAAGTTTTTCTTAAACTCTCAATGAAATTTTGTTTTTTCCTTCTAGCAGAACCCTTTCATTCAGATGTGCTTTTGCATGCTGCAATCTAGAAAAACTTCTTGTCACTTTCATTGTGCCAAAACATGCAGAGTGTAAGTTTCAGACAATAATCACAGACAACTTTTCACAGACAATAATCTAAAAAGTTTTTGAAAACAATTTTGGTCACGTTTATCAAGCCAAAGCATGAAGACTCTAAGCTTCAGAGAAAATTCCATCTTTCAAATTAAACAACATAACATTACAAAACATGCAAGTCCAGAACATAATTTTTTTTAAGCTCACAAAAGTAATTTCATTACTAATAATTGGGCAAAAGTTAAAACATTGCTTCCTGGAAGAGGGCACATATAGATATATATTAAAGAAAGGGTTGACACGAAACTAAAACACAAATCTCTGTTCTTAAAGTAGTCTTAAGCATGGAATACAATTCAGATTATTTTTTCTGGCCGACTATCGACCATAAAGAGAGGGGAATTAGTTTAAAAATGTTTTGCCTGCTGGAAACCACATTGAGCTAGGACAGAATCCAAATACCAATTAACTCATAAAGTCACATTTAACTTCAGATACAAGGCATGCACTAGATATATGGAAGCTTATGTAACAGAAACTACACATAATGATTTGATCTTAGAGAAAAGCACAACTCAGCAAAACATAGTATATAATTGTACCTCAGCCAAGGAATTGTGCAGATTGAGCTCCTCCTCAGTCACTTTTCGTAGCTCACTGATTGATGATTTATCATCGTCATCATCTGCGCAATCCTCTGCCATCTTGTACCTATATGCAACCAATGAAGCATCCATTTAGACAGACATTTATATTCAATACAAATCTATGGCTTGGTGTAGAAAGGAAAGTCAACAACCAGAGTCGTGTTTCTTGTATTTCTTTAAATTCATCAATTTGTGAATATAACTATTAACGGCTGATAACAAGTTCAAAACACAAAGATGTACAGTACATGACATGTGTAACAACACCCTCAGTGAGAATGCCTATGGCTAAATACCAACTGTGTTTGCAATTGTAGCAAATCACAAGCCATTTGATTAAAGACTGCCCTCTTGAATATCTTGCACTGTAGAGGAAACAAAAGTTAAAAACCCAGCCTGTGTCATCTTCGTCAAGTATATTTGGGGCCCGCGACCTCACACAAACTTCTATGTTTAACGCAGAATACTAATGTAAGATTTGGTAATAATAAAAAATGTCAATAATCAGACTTGTGATTCTCTTATTTCTTTATTATATATTCATCTATTCGAGAAAACACAGAGATACAGAGCGTGAGATGTGCAATAAAACCCTAAGAGGGAATGGAGATGGCTAAATACCGACTGTGTTTGCAATCGTAAGAAACCAAAAGCCATATGGTTAAAGAGTAACCTGTTGGATATCTTGCTCTGTAGATGAGTCAACAGTTCAAACTAGGGAAGAAATTAACCGACTCATTTTTTTCGTCCAGTCAAAGGTATTTCTATTTTGCATGGTTCAATCATTGTTCTAATCTTTTACGGGTGAGAGTAAGGTAGTTCATAGTTACCTGTCAGAAATTCTGCTACAATTGATTGAACCAAACTAAAAGTAAAAAAGAATCCCCATAGCAAACAGAAAAATTACTAGTATTGAGATCTTTTGAATGAGTCAAAAATATTTCAATTGTTCCTAATTGAAAAAAATAATTCGGCAACGAAACAGCAAGTACAAAAATTAGTAGTGACCCCCAGTACGGCTCCAGGACCTCGGAATGGAAAAATTTTAGAAACAATTTTTTGTTGAGACAGCAAAAGAATCTTCAAAGAATTATAACACTCCGACTGACAAGTATAAATATTTGTCAAAATTACCTAAATTCTCAAAGTTTTTATATTATTTATGCAAAATTGTAGCAATTTTTCAACTGGAATATATACAGGGTAAATAGCCAAACGGAGGATATTAAACCCTCAAATTTTTGAGGAGAAACACTAATTAACCCAATTTGAAATTCAATAAACAACAAATCAGAGTTGCAGGGATCAAAAGCTTACGCTTGAGCAAATGCTTTGAGAAAATAAGCATCTTGCGTCATGTACTGCTTGAAAGACTCCATTTCCAGCGTACCGGCCGCCAAAGCAACCACAAAGGAATTATACTGGGCAAGCGAAGTGTCCTTCTTGAACTTTGTCCATAGCCTTCTGGCGAGTCCTGCTTCATCGGCGACCCCCATGGCAGAAAAATAGCGTGAATTTAGTCTTTTTGCCGGACCAATCGAATTTGCAGATGCACGGGAACCACCGGGTGAATTCTCACTCACTAAAGCGAACTTAGACAGCACCACTCCCGACTTCCAGCTACTAAATAAACGCGGGGTGCAGCCCAGTGCAGAAGCCCTTACTGGACCGAATCTGGAGAGCTTTGAGTTCATTAAATGTTTCAGATTACCGAATGGATCAGACACACGCGAACGGCAATACATTCCAGGAAATAGAAATAATAAGGAATGGATCTTCAACTCTTACCCGTGACCGAGTTGCGTGCCTTATTGAAATTCTTTTCTAATTCGCCAATACCGATCCAGATTGCGCAACCTTCCAGCGGAAGAGAAAATAAGCACGTGGGAAACAGCCGGCGTCAAACCTTCGAGAAAACACAGCTTGCAGCTCTGGCATGAGGCAAAAGCGAGTCGGGAACCTTTAAAACCCTTATATGTGTTCGGCCTCTGCGAGCATTTCAGGAATGGCGGACAGCTTACAAAGGGTGCCAGAACTCCTGTAACCTTTAAATTAAATTGGATAGCGTGTTTTGAAATCCGGTCTTAGTCAATATCATTATTTTTTGTTTTCAAGGAGGGGTATTTCTTATAATATACCAAAATTTGGAAGGACCCACGTTTGCAGGAATATAAAAATCCCCAACATAGGACAATTGGCCTTTGCACTTTCCACCTACTTTTAGTCAACCTTACAATTCCTCTTTCCGTATGCCGCCTTTGGTGATTCAGCTATGGCGAGAACATCGGTGCTTACCATGCACGATTCGACCTCCACACCTTTCAATTTTAAATAAGAATCGAATATTTTAAATATGGTTATTTTTTAATTTATTAAAGTGTTATTGATACAAATGGTAGTAATTCAGGTAAAACTATCGTGGTAATTACTTATGATACAAATGGTAGTAATTCAGGTAAAGCCATCAAATAATTTTAGATGACGAGTGTTTTTATGGATCACCACTAGATAATTTTAGGTGGTATGGTTTTTTTGGAATAACAATAATGGGTTAGCCTTAGGAATAGCAACTACTCATGATTATCTCTACTCGTAATTGTCTTCACTACTGGTTTGACAATTGAATGGTGATAGGTTTTCTCATTGTTTTAAAAAACAAGAAGAATAACAAAAAAAATTGTGGGATCAAATTTAAGTTATGTTATTAAAAAGCTTTCCTTGTTATTGAACCAAGAGGCTCTCTAGCCTAGTATAATAAAGATATTGTAATGTAATGTAATATAATGCCTTATAAGCATTGTAATATAATGCCTTGTAAACATTTTAATTAAGTAAAAAAAAAATATTATTTTTTATAAATTATTATAGGTGGTTTTTGAGTTCTCACTTTCTAAGAACTCGTGATATTTATGTGGAATATAGCTTATTTAAAGGAGTGAATTAAATGAGCTTAGATCCATCTTAACTGGAATCTGGAATATGGAATCTATCAAGCTTCGAGAGAAATCAAATGTCTTGAGATACAAACCTTTTTTATAAAGAAAAAGAAATTTGATACTTATCTACACTTAATAAATTTAAAATTAAAATAAATCTAAAAATAATTAAAAAACATATTTTTAATTTCTTTTAAATATTTTTAATTTAATATTTAATGTAGAAATTTTTTTAACGGGTTTAACACTTTGATATTATGGTGGTTTAATGGGAAAGCAATGTTAACCCATGATTATGTTTCAATGTTTTTGCCCGTCTTCCATTTTATTCTTCACTTGTAAGTGCTAGGAATATTCTTATTGTTACTTTTCTCGATAGATATTGTTTTATTTTAATTTAAAAAAAAAAACGCTTAACACATCCAATTTATTTTAAAGGTTATAATTGACACAATCTCTCTTGGAGATATATTTAGTTGCTTGTTTGGTAAAGGGTGAGTTTAATATTATTATATATAAAATAATTTATTTTATCACCCTGATGATGATGAGAATCTAGCGTTAATAATTTAATACAAATTAATTTTTATTTTAAATTATCTTTAATTTTATGTTTTATTTTTAAATATGTTTAACTTAAAAAATTATGTTTAATGGTTTAATTGTCTTAATTTAACATTTAGAATTATTGGTTATTAAATGTGTTTTTTCAAGGTTTTGGGTTTCAATATTGTTGTCTCTCCTCTTTGTAAATGTCTCGGTTTTATCTTGTTTCAATGGAGCACACATGGATCTCTCAAGCATATGTTATTTTTTAAGGGTATCTCAAACCTTGTCTTAATGGTGTCTCTTCAAAATTTTGTTATAGAGGGTTAGTTACAAGGTTAGTTATTTAACAAGATAAATGATGCTACGGTGGAGTGTGAGAGTTTAATTTGAAAAGAAAAAAGAAAAAATCAACAACAAACAATTTACATAATTAGAGTTTTTCTCTTTTCTAGTATTTGTATTTCATAATGGGAAGTTTTTCTACCACACATACAAGTTTGACTTGTTAAATAGTTAACAATGCACAAATTACTCACAAACTAAGATCTAATCTATAAGTAATCATAAGTTTAACTCATATAACTTTAAATCATGGACTCAAAAGGTTAATGTTGAGTTTAACTCATCTACCTTTAAATCGTGGAAGCAAAAGGTTAATCATAAGTTTAATTCATCTAACTTTAAATTGTGGACACAAAAGGTTAAATTCATGATCGAGTTAACTCAATTCAACTTAAAGGCCAAGCCAAGTTTGACTCAAAAGTACTTGACAATCCCCAATAGGGGAGATCATGGATGAGACACGGGATCAGGATAGGGTAATTAATCCCCTCCCATGCAGCAATTAATATGGTAAAGCATGTCAAGAAAGACATTGCTAGAGAGCCAACTGTGAAGGTTCGAGATATAACCATGTTTATAAATTTTGTTTGGTTCGCAGTAGTTTACGAATATGGGATTCAAGTAATGGGCAGTGAGACGTTGATGGGTGTTTGCACTCTTGGAGAGCAGGGTGGTTATCTGTTACAACCATATCTTACCCTTCGCTTTGAGGAAACTAGACAGATTAGCAACATGGACAGTAATGGCTCCATCTCTATGGAAGAAGTGGCTCCAGGCATTATAATTTGGGACCATGGTTCACTGTGGAAAATTTAGGCCAAAGAGTTGGCACACTTGGACCTCCAAGTTAGGCAAGTTATCTTTGTGTATGTCAGCGAGGGCCCCCTTCTCATGTTTGTGTGGGTAAAAGGTATATGCATATTTTCCTTTTCTATTCATGAATTATGCTTGCTTAAGTTTGGCATGGCACATCTAGGGGTGCCTTGCACGGTGTTGGTGTTTGTAGATGTGGTTGAGGGGGGCAGAGGAGGCTCATCAGTGGCTCTTACTCTTCACTTCTGTTGTCCTTTGTTATTGGTAAGCTTGTGGGGTGGTGGGCTTGTGACCATAGATTCTCAGTTTTTGGTAGGGGGCCTAGGTGTCTTTTATCGTCTTCGAAGACCTGGAGATGTTGGTGTCTTTGGTTATGGAGGGGGTTTGGAGAATGTGGTTTTTGGAATGGCCTTGGCACGGAAACGAAAGGCAGTTGTAGACTCACCGGTGGGTTTTTTGGCTCACATTTTGCATTTTGCTTTGGATGGGTTTTTTTTTTTTTTTTTTTTTTTTTTTTTTTTTTTTTTTTTTTTTTTTTTTTTTTTTTTTTTTTACTTTCTGGTTCACAAAATCCCATGGTCAGTGGTTCCGCTACGTCCAGGTTCGGACAACGCTAGGTCCTATTTACTGACCTGACCCCAAGAGATTTCAGGAATTGACCCTGTGACCTCCCGATTGGCGAGGCACTGACTTGACCGATTGAGCTAACTCTTGGGGCTCTTTGGATGGTTATATAGGAAGGCACATTGAGTTTCATATAGTTGTTGGTTCATTGGGAGGAAGGCTTTGTGTGGGAGCAGTGTAGTGGTTACCTAGTGTGCTATGTAGCGTCAGCGTGGATGCGTCAACAAGGGTGCGGGTCCCATGGGTCTTGGCTTCAGGAACATATTGGAACATCGCAACAATGAGGAGGGTGGACCAACAATCTGCCCCCTCGCCTAAATGTGTTGACTTGCCTCCTCCCTTCGACTCCTTAGAAGTGCAGATTCAACAAGTTATGGTGTTGGTGGAACAGTTGGCTCGAGACAGGCATGATGATCGCAATGAATTCATCGCTTTTCCAAAATGGCCTCCAACACAACCAGTGACATATGATGGATTGGTTGGTCTCCCTTTGTCACGGATAAAAGAGTATACAAGAGAGGTTGGATCAACTAGAGGGTGTAATGATGCATATGGAAGCGCACGTGCATGAAGCCTTCTACTCTCTGCCACCACTTGGCAATGGTCCGATCGACCCTACTCTAGGTAATTTAGCTTATTGAGGATGATTTTGGGTTGAATTTTGATTCTCAAACTATTTTGGTCACTTTGGGCAATCTGCATGTGGTTCTTAAGTTTTATGATGTTATTTTCATAGATTTTTTGTCATTACCTTCTTGCCAATAAGTTTAATAGAAATGAGATTGGATGAGTTTTACACTCAAACTTCTCCCCATGTATTTTTATTATAACTTAATAGAAAATTCTCAACTTACAAAAAAATATTTTGAGAACTTCATGATAAATGAAGATTAAATATTTATAATGAATTAACCAAATAAAAATGAAGACACTAATGAATACTCAATTAAAAAAAAATGAAATGTGTCGCTATCTTTGTAATGAAGGAATATTATTAATTTTTTAGCCACTTGCAACTTCTCTATATTATTTACATTCATTTAAGACATTAAGGAGAATAATCTATAAAACTATAATAATAAAAAAATAAATTTTAATTAAAGCTAATCTATTTTATTTTATCTTATTAGTAGAACAATTCCATTGTCTAACTTAAATAGCTTACATATAATTCCACGCTTTCAAATAGTTTATATAAAACTCCCAATACGTGAATTCATAAATCTTGTATTTAAATAACTATTACAAAAATTGTGCATGAAAAACTTGTTTTCGAGTGTTTGCGAAAAGGCATCTGACTTTTTAATCCTCTCATTAGGCATCTAACTTTTGAATTCTCTCCTTAGGCATCATGAATGCTTTGCCTTTTTCTTTTTTAATACGGGTATAACAACTTTTTATATTAATTTAAAAATATAGTTTAGAATAAAAAGTATATTTACCTAAAATTCTTTATTTTTATTTGTAGTTTTTTTTTTAACAATTATATTTATAAAAAAAAGAAAGTCATAGTTAAAAAAATGTGTGAAAGTTTGGTTATTTATTACTTTAGTGGAGCATTACATAAGAGATAGCTTTGTGATATTGGTTTGTTTAAAGGGAAACTAAATTAGTAGTATAAGTTCAAAGTTTTAAGATTACATTGATCTATTTTGACTATAGTGTCTAACAAACAAAAAAATATTACATAAGTTTGCATATGGATAGCAAGCACGCAGGCCCCTTTCCTCGTAGTAAGAGCTACAAAAACAAAATGTGTTCAAAGTATCAAAGAGAGACATTCCTAGAGTATATGAGGAGTGAAGGACAACCATTATAGCTCTCAAATAGGCAAGACCAAAGATGCGGAAAAATGAAGTCAAGCTTTAAGGCCACTAATTAACTAGAACCGCACTTGTTGAGCATCCTTAAGGCAGTTGGCCCATCCACGAACTATGCAACCATGAGCAATTGAAACTAGCATCAAAGTCGAGTGTCACGTGCCAAGGGTCCTAAAAGCTAGAGCCATGAGTTGTTGTGTAACACTAGCGAGAGATTACTAACCACCATACTGTTGAATGCAACAAGCTAGAGCCATGAGTTGTTGTGTAACACCAGCGAGAGATTACTAACCACCATACTGTTGAATGCAACGCTAAGCCAACACTGAGATAGCGATGAAGAATAATCGTGAATTAACTAGCTTTGTTTGGTTGACATCATGGATGGTTGGCCCCGGGTAGAGCTGCCAACAAACTATGAACTAGAATTGTGGACCTTTGAAAGACTACCATCATGAAATAGGGTAGCGTCATAAAGAACTTGGCTGCGGGATTGGAACCAAAGTCGGATATGAAAGTGACAACTAGAGAGGAAACCTTCAAAGCAGTCGACCAACACGAAATCTCCAACCATACCATCCTACCAAATGAGGCACTGAGTCGAGTATGAAGGCATCCATGAGAAGGGAATTCATCAAGCCTCTTGTCCATCAAAATTGTACAAGAGAACCGGTGCAATAAGTGGATTATCAACATAAGGCGAAGAGGACGACTCGAACCCCAGAGGAGCCAAGGAAATTCGACTAGAGGAAGAGTGCCCAATGTTGGATGGAGCTCTACCCAAATTCTCCATGTTGGAGAGAACTAATAAATGCCTATGGTTGGTCTAGCTAAAGAGTGCATAAACGTTGGGATTATGATTGGCATGGATACCAGAAAACAACATGTTTGGGCTTGCAACAAAGGTGGCAGTGTTGCTTTTGGCTTGCAAAGCCATATCTATGGGAGGGCGACGTCGACGAATGATGATGGGCTTTGTCATACATGCGAGAAGGCCTTCCTCTTCATAATACCCAGCCATCATGAAATTGCCAACCAAATGGTACTCACGCTCAGGGTTTATTAATGCTCACTTCACCTAAACAATTGACTTGTATTGTTGCTTTGACAAAGGTACATGGTAGGCTAGGTGGCCTATTGTTCTAGATTGATTGATCATTAACATGATATCCTGCTTGAATCATCACTCACGTTGGGGAAAAAAGAAGTTATAGTTAAATTAAACAACCTTGTAATTCAAAATTATAAAAATTTGGTCAAGTCCTTCAAACAAAGTAATAGAGTTTTTCAATAAAATGTTGTAGTGAGTCCTATTTTAAACTATATCTATATATATGACAAGTAAGCTAACATGAAAAAACACAAATAAGCTTGAACATGGAATAACTAAACTAAAAGGGTATGGGAAAAATTCCACCCGCTCCTCTGGAGTCTTTATAATAGCTTCACCTAGTCCCTTTTCAATGATTGATTGTCTTGAAGGGTGAGCTTCAATCTCAACAACTAACAAGTCCTAAAATTTGGCCATTCCAATGTATCCATAACCTCTTCTTTAATCCCAACAATAATAGTGATGGAGGATTCTCTAGCGGTCATGGATATGGAAGGAGGAGGAGACTCATAAATGTCCAAAGGTATATACAGATGCTCCACCACTCTGTCAACTTGAGGTACAAGAGTTCGCAACATTGCTTCCAATTCTAATTTTTTGGTCTTTGTGAGTGCAAAGGCACCTTCATCTCCATTGTGCTTTTTCTTATCTTCTTACACTCAATTTTCCACCTCCCATTCCAATCTTTCCCACTTATTCCTTTTTTCAAGCAACCATATATCATAGAACTATGTACTTCTATCAACTCTCTTTCAAATTTTTTTCATCCCTCATTTCACTAGAGCTAGCTCATATTACACATAAAAATTGCTAGCACACAAACAATGAGCACGGATTTCCCCTAACACATTATAAGTGTAGGTTTTGCTAATTGGAGGGAAACATATAGGGCCTTTCCCACCCTTCAAGATAGTGGATATTCTTTATTTACACAACACTACTATGGGGATCAAACTATAGATTAATGAGCAATATTGAGAGACTCACCTTTAGAATCCATAATGAAAACCTAATTTGAGGATGTAATCCCATATTTATAGACCTTATTATCTCATGTGTTGGTGGTTAATTAACAATGAGGAATGTAGGATTTAATTCCCTTGTTGTTCCAATTTGCACGCATTTACACTTGTTCCAACAAAAGTTCTTTGAAGTCCAATTGTGTATTGTCATGGGATGGCTTTGAATAGTGTAATTCCACAGTGAGTTACTAACATACCTTCCTTCATGTGGACACTAACACTAGCTTGTTGATCCACATTTTTATTTTGAGCTCTTAGCACCTGAAAATTTATAGATATACAAAATCTTTAGCTAAGTCCATAATATGTGTATCGAATAAGCAATACCAATTTTCAAGGTCTAGTCTACAAAGATTAGGCTATGAGGATAATGGAGGAATCCCCTACTATCATCACAACATTAGTACATGTTTCTTTGAGCATGCACAAATATTTAAAGATGTCATGGCCTCTTCTTCTTTATTGGTGGCAAATCATTATCACCAAGCAACATGTACATCCTTTTGTCCCTGGTACCATGTATGACCCCCCACCCCCTAACTCCTACCACGCTTGCATGCAACCCTTTATTGGATACTACCAAATACAAACATTTAATTTGTTGAAACTTTATATCTCTCACGCATTGACATTCAAGTATGCACATAGCTTTCAATCTTATTAGAATGTACTAGACTTTTTTCTTTATGAATAAGAATCTTTAACCAAAATGTAAAACCAAGTTATTATGTGTGTATGTGAGAGAGAGAGGGAGAGATCAATTGCTATATGTAGAGAGAGAAATCATAGGTTTTGTGAGAAAGAGAGAGAGAGTGGATGATGATGATGCTGATGTAACATTATACCACTAAATATATATCCATTAGAGTGTAAGTTATTAAGATATTTTGCAATATGTGCCATATAAAAAAATTATAAAGTAGAGAATGATCACAAGACATAACATTGATATCATTGATGATATGAACATTGGAGTGAGGGTGAATTCCATCACATAAAGATTTGATCATTCACATCAAACTTATAAATTAATAAAAAAAATTAGTATAAATAATGTCTTATGGACCCTTTCGATTCACTATTTATTCACATAGAATTATTCATAATACACATAATTTTTTAAAGAAAAATATAAAAATTATATTACTTTATTATTGAATGTGTGAAAAAACATAAAAGTAGTTGATGTTTTTATTTTAGTGTGAGGTTCTCAAAATAACTTGAAATATGTTGAAAAATGTAACTAGTGTCGGTCTTCATAATGTAATAAAGTGTAATTTTTATTATTTATTATATTTATTTGATCTGTTAATGAAAAAGATATTATAGACTATGTGTGAATTTGCTTATGTTACTTAGTGCAACGGATCGAAAAGATTGTGAATAACATAAACACATAAACAACTTGAAAACACATTCAAACACATCAACACAGCCAAATTTAATAAATGAGTTCACCAAACTTCCTAGCTACGTCTCCTGGTCCTTTCACTTCCAATGTTGACCTCTATATTTTGTCTTCAAATTACTGTTACAGGTATGAGCTCAAAAACAGTCTCAAATAAGAAAATGGATTTCACCACTGTGTTCAACTCGAGTTTTCGAGTCAAACGAGTATAAACTCGACCGTATTTGGCCACTATGACCTCTAGACCCCCTGGAATGGTCTCAAAACCATATTATTCCACTCTTTCGGTGATATGGTATTGATATACCATGTATAGTTGCAAAACTACAGTGAACGTGGAATAATACGATAACATTAAAATCAAAGGATAAACCAAAGGACCGGCGGGCATGGGGTTGAGCCCGACCGTCTGACCTTTTCCCGGCAAAGATCCCTATACCAAACGATCTAACGGTTATCGCGTCCCTTGCTCGATCCGACGGCTATTGTGTCATCCGCTCGATCCAACAGCTATCGCATTATGTCGCACTCCCACTAGCCCGACGGTTAAGACTCCAAAAGCACGCGAGAAAAGTTGTTTTGGTCTACTACGTGTTGATCGCTGAGTGTAATCGCGTAGATTTTAGAAATACCATTTCTAGCCTTTAAGGTGTGTGAGATACCACTTATCGCTTTCATGTCGGAACTCAAAGAAGTTAAACTTCTTTTGAATAACCACATCATGTCCATTTGAACTATTAACCTACTTGCATGTTCTGACGCAATATGCATCGATCTCCTCTGATCGGACGATCTAACGACTGTGGTGTGAACCAATCACAAATTGCCATTTCACCTTCTCTGCTGACATCATCCAGAACCTGTGACTCATTCCCAAGTTGCCACGTGTCCTGCTGACATAGACATTAACTGTTGACCAAAATCTTTGATTGGCTCTAATTTCTTCATCCGGACTTAGATTTACATGTCGTTTGCACCGTTGGATTCGTATCGACGAGCACTTTGACTTGATCCCATTTTCATCTGCATTTAAAGACTTTGATCTAGAGGCAAGATTGAATCCATTTTGGATCACTCCTCCCCACTAGAAGCTTTTGGTCCACCAAAAGTTGGTTTTAGTTGTTGAGTAAGTGAGGATAAAGTTCCCTCACTTTTCCAATCTCTATCCATCGTGCTTTACTTGGATTTGTAACTTTGAGTCCAACTCGAAGATACTCAACATTTCCCCTTCGTGAAGTCCTTATCCTCCTGTCAAGAACTATGTCCTCCAGTAGCTCATTGAGATACTCGGGTAAAAGATCTTCAATGGAAGGTAGCTGACCTTGCTCTTTGGGATCTTCAATCAATGAAGGTTCATACAATTGCAAGTTTTCAACATTTACAACGAAATAGATTTGCATATAAGCTGGTAGGTCTAGGCAGAAAGCATTTTCACCAATTTTGTCAAGTATTTTGAAAGGACCATATCTAATTGGTTTCAACTTTTTACCTTCCACTTGTAGTCTTTCTTTGCCAATGTACAACTAGACTTGATCACCAACTTGAAAACTATGCTCAACTCAATGCTTGTTATGTCGCACCTTATACTTTTCTTTGCTTCTTTCCAGCTGTTCCTGTACTGCCTGGTGAATTTCCTAGATTTGTTCAATGAACTTGGTTGCTTTGTTCACATCACTGTGTCCATCAACTGCTATGTCTTTACCAAAGAAAAAATCTAAGGGAGACATTGGTATAAAACCAAAACAAGTCTCAAAAGGAGATCTCTGAGTAGAAGTATGTTTTGCATGGTTTTAATCATGCTGCACATAACACAAAAGCTCATCCCAAAGTTTGGGATGCTTGCTGCAATATCCTCGAAGCAACTATATCACTGTCCTATTGACCACTTATGTTTGACCATCTATTTGCGGATGGAATGTCGTGCTCTTCTTTAACTTTGTGTCCATTAAATCCCATAGACTTGACCAGAATTTCTCGACAAATCGAGAATCTCAATCGGATACAATAGAAGTGGGCAATCCAAAATGAACCCATACATTTTGAAAGAACAACTTTGCAGTTTGTTCGGCTGTGACGTGTTTATTACATGGTATCAAAATACACATCTTATTGAACCTATCCACAACTACATACAAATAATCATGACCCTTTCTAGACTTTGGCAATCCCCCAACAAAATTCATGGAAACACTTTCCCAAGGACGAGAAGGAATTGGAAGTGGAGTATACAAGCCTAATTTTCTATTACTTGGCTTGCCTATAGCACACATAGTACATCCTTTAATATATCTAGAAACTGTCTCATTCATTCATGGCCAATAACAGAATCTTTGTAATTGTGCAACTATTTTACTTACACCAAAATGACCTGATATGAGAGAAGTATGAGCTTCTCGAATTATATTAACTCTTTCAATTTGTGGAATGCATAACTTTCCCGAATGATATAAGAGTTTCTCCTTTATAAAATAATCCAATTCTTCTACCTGCTTGCCATGACTTAAATTTGCATATTCATCCTTAAAATCTGTGTCTTGAGCATATTGTTCAATGTAATTTTCATGAATTACTGAGTTATGCTTAAGTATTGTGGATGCATTTATAATTGGTCTTGATAACATGTCTGCAACCTTATTATGTATGCTCTTCTTATATCTGATAACAAGATGAAATTGTTGTAGAAAACCCATCCACCTGTAATGTCTTGATTGTTGCAATTTAGTTTGTGAGTGTAAATATTGTAGTGGTTAATGATCTGTGTGTATGATTGTTTCTTTACCCATTATGTAATGTTTCCACTTTTTAACACTCTGAACTAATGCATACAATTCTTTATCATATGTAGGATAGTTAACACTGTTGATGTGAATGTCTCAGAATGAAAGCATATAGGCTTTTTGTGCTTCATCAACACTGCCCCCATGGCATATTCACTTGCATCTGTCTCGACCTCAAATGGATGCTGAAGGTATGGTAGTGCTAGTACTAGTGTTGTACTGATCCTTTCTTTCAATATGTGGAAGGCTTTTTGTTGTTTGCCTCCCCACTGAAACACATGTTTCACACTTGTCAAAACATATAAAGGAGTTGCAATCAAAGAAAAGTTAGCAATAAACTTTCTCCAATATTGCGCCGCCCCTAAGAAACTTTTAACTTCTGTAGTAGTATTGGGCTTAGGCCAATTTACAATGGCTTCGACCTTAGAGGGATCTATCTTCAATTCACCACCCCCTACAATATAACCCAAATAATTCAAAGATGTTCTGCCAAATTCACATTTCGACATTTTTACATAGAGATTTTCTCTTTTCAAAACATCTAAAACCTACTTTACATGCCTTACATATTCATCCCATGTTCTACTGAAAACAAGGATATCATCTAAATAGACTATTACAAAATCATCAACGAATGGTCTAAATACATCATTCATGGCCTGCATGAATGTAGCTGGAGCGTTAGTTAAGCCAAAAGGCATAACCATCCATTCATAGAGTCCTTGCTTCATTTTGAAAGCAGTCTTCCATACATCCTGTTCTGCAACTCTAATCTGATGGTAGCCGCTCTGCAAGTCCAATTTAGAGAAGTAAACTGCATCTTTTAACTGATCTAAAAAATCATCAATAAGAGGAAGAGGATAACGATTCTTTATTGTGATTTTATTTAATGCTCTAAAATTAATGCACATTCTCCACGAACTGTCTTTCTTTCGTACTAACACAACAGGTGATCCACACGGTGATGTGCTTGGTCGAATAAACCCTTAATCGAGCAACTCTTGTACCCACTTCTTTATATCTGCATTCTATAGAGTTGATAACCTATACATTCCAATGTTAGGTAGTGGAGCATCTTGCTGCAAATAAATCTCATGTTCTATCTCTCGCTTGGGTGGAAGCCCTTTAGGCTCTTGAAACAGAATATCATAATCACAAACAACTTTAACTAGATCTGATTTCTATTTAGGATTATAGCCTTGGAAAGCATCGGATTTATCAATATCCTCTGCTTTTACAATCATAAGTAAAAATTGTTTACTTGAATTTACAATTCTTTTCATCTGTCCTGAATTTATGAGAGAGAAATTATCTCTGAGTTTATGAGCCCTTACAATATATTTAGTTCCATCCTTAGTGAGTTGATACTTATTTTCAGTTTGATAGAACATAGCATTTCTATTGTACAAGTATGGACTTCCTAATACATTTCCACATATGTCCAATGGGACTATGTCTAACTCAACCTCATCTACAAACTTTGACCCAATAGCAAAACGAAGTTTACATTGTTTTGTAACTTGTAGCTTAGTTTTATCACACACCCAACCTAATGGATATGGCTTTTTATAAGGTTTTGTTTCTAGACCTTACTTCTTTACAATTGCTTCAGAAATCAAATTAACTTGTGACCCACTATCAAATAATGTATCAATTTTAGTATGCTTGGAAATGACTATAATATGAAATAGCTCATTTCTTTTCCTCTCATCATTATCATTATCAACATAATGCAAAGAAGTACTTGTAGATGCTTTAGAATCTTTACCTTTTATACCTGTAGTTGTAACCATTGTCTTGTCACCTGAATCTGACCCCAAGTCCTTTTGGATAGCAACAACATTCTTTCGCTCTTTACTCCCGAACTTCTTAGGCTTCAATTCTAGATGCAATGACCAACAGTGTGCCTCATCGTGTCCTTCCTTCTTACAATGAGTGCATGAAGGTTTATCCTTCTTCACAATGTTTGTTTTATTCTCCTTCCATTTAAGTTTCTTCTTGCCTTTATTCTTGCTTTCAATAGGTTTGGATGATTTCCCAACATCTTGGGTTACATTTTTACCTCTAGCTTCTAGATGAGTTGCTTGAACTTATACATCATCTAAGCTAGTTGGATTAAACATAAGGATGGTATGCCTCAAATAACTATGAAGACTGCCTACGTATTTCAACAATGTCTCTGGTGAGTCCAATGATATGCCTAATGTTAAAGCTCTCTTACGAAATTCCTAGGTATAACTTTGAACACTTTGACCTTTTAATTGATGTAGTGTTTGCCAACTCATCATTGCTTGTTGCATATAATCCAAAGGATAAAATTGCTTTTCAATAGCATAAACAAATTCATTCCAAGTTGAAATGATTTTACCATGCTTTTGGAGATCTACTTGTGTCCTGCCTTCCCACCATACAAGTGTGGTTCCTCCAAGTCGAAGGCTAGCAAGCCGGATCTTCTTCCTTTCTGAAACAACTTTATGCACCCTGCAATATACTTCAATTTGTCTTATCCAATTATCAAGATTTTTAGTGTTAAGTTCGTGTTATAAATTGGCAAATCAAATTTTACATCTAGTTTGATCAAAGAGGATTTCTTCTTTTTCTTTTTAGAATAACTAGTTTTATGAGAAGAAGACGATGGTGACGATGATGGTGATGATGGAGGAGATGGTGGAGGAAGCTTTTCTCCTGAACAAAAAGAAAAGGTTCCTTTGTTCCTTTATCTGGTTTAAGTGATGAAGTGCCTTCACCTTTACCCTTTTTAAACTCATTATACATCTTTTCCACCATTGCATGTATCATCATGAAACTATCCAAGAATTGAGATTCTGATCCAAGTGGAGTTTCATCTGTCATCCTTCTTTGTGAAAAGACCCTTCCAATCTCTGGATTCCCTCAACAATTTCACCTTCACCTCGTCCGAGCATCAACCTAGTAAGCATTCAAATCTCCACACAAACTTGTCAAACCTTAAAAACCTTGAGCTCTGATACCACTTGATCCGTTAATGAAAAAGGTATTATAGACTATGTGTGAATTTGCTTATGTTACTTAGTGCAATGGATCGAAAAGATTGCAAATAACATAAACACATAAACAACTTGAAAACACATTCAAACACATCAACACAACCAAATTTAATAAAGGAGTTCACCAGACTTCCTGGCTAAGTCTCCTGGTCCTTTCGCTTCCAGTGTTGACCTCTATATTTTTTCTTCAAATTATTGTTACAGGTATGAGCTCAAAAATAGAGTCTCAAATAAGAAAATGGATCTCACCATTGTGTTCAGCTCGAGTTTTCGAGTCAAAACGAGTATAAACTCGACCATATTTGGCCACTATGACCTCCATACCCCTTAGAATGGTCCCAAAACCATATTAGTGCACTCTTTCAGTGATATGGTATTGATATACCATGTATAGTTGCAAAACTGCGGCGAACATGGAATAATATGATAACATTAAAATCAAAGGATAAACCAAAGGACCAGCGGGCGTGGGGTTGACCCCGACTATTAGGCCTTTTCCCAGCGAAGATCCCCATACCAAAACGATCCAACGGTTATCGCGTCCCTCGCTCGATTTGATGACTATCACGTCCTCCGCTCGATCCAACGCCTGTTGCGCTATATCTCCCTCCCACTAGCCTGACGGTTAAGACTCCGAAAGCACCCGAGAAAAGTTGTTTTGGTGTGCTATGTGTCGATCGCTGAGTTTAATCGCGTAGATTTTAGAAATACCATTTCCAACCTTTAAGGCATGCGAGATACCACTTACCGCTTTCTTGTTGGAACTCAAAGAAGTTAAACATATTTTGATTAACCACATCGTGTCCGTTTGAACTATTAACCTTCTTGCATGTTCTGACACGATATGCGTTGATCTCCTCTGATTGGACGATCCAACGACTGTGGTGCAAACCAATCACCAATTGCCACTTCACCTTCTCTGTTGTCATCATCCAGAACCTGTGACTCATTCCCGGGTTGCCATGTGTCCTGCTGATGTAGACATCCACTGTTGACCAAAATCTTTGATTGGATCTAATTTCTTCATCCGGACTCGAATTTACATGCCATTTGCACCGTTGGATTCATATCAACGAGCACTTTGACTTGATCCCATTTTCATCTGCATTTGAAGACTTTGATATAGAGGCAATATTGAATCCATTTTGGATCATTATTGCTATTATCTATTTTTTGTCAAAGTATGTTTTTCATGTTTAAAAAAAAAAAAAAAAAAAAAAAAAAAAAAAAAAAAAAAAAAAAAAAAAAAAAAGGAAAATTATTTTGACACAAAATAAATTATTTTGTGTCAAATAAAATGTACTTGAGTTATGCCCCAATTGGACATCTGTAAGAAAAATAATTTTGAATTTTTTAGGAGTCAAAGTCCACCAAAATTTACATGTTGACCCTTCTCGGGAACAAGTCGGCTTGGGCTTCCAAGAGCCAGCTATTCAACCTCCTGGAGTTTGATCATTGGAGCACATTCGTTATCATCACACATATCTTTTGCACCTAGTTAATGAAGAAAAGGGCAAAGAATAAGGAGAAAAGGGATCTCACACATGTGGAGGAATTTCGGGGAAAAGAAGGCCGAATTTCAAAGTTGATTGTAGGCCGAAAATTTGAGGGGCTGAAATTTCAGGAGTTGACCAGATTTGGGACAGTTTTACCATGTTGGACTTGACATTTTGATGGTAGTTTTGGGTCTTGGTCTTGGTCTTGAATATATCATTTTGATTCGATTCTATAAGAGAAGGATTTTTGGGTTTTCCCCCTTGTGGGGTTTTGCCTTGGCATGGAGCCTAGTTTTTTGTGTCCCTTGTCTTCTATGCATTATGTTCTCTATGTTTTGCTATTGTGTAATTGCATGATGACATAAATAAGAAATTAAAACTAAGAAAAGAATAAATATTAGTCACTTGTAATTACCATGATAAGAAACTCCATTATATAATAGAATTTCAACATGGTATCAGAGCTATCATGCAGACAAGAGCACTAAGTAGGGCTAAATTTGAAAGAAATTGGAGCATGGAAAAGAATCAAATCTGAACCTATGGCAAAGCAATCTAATCCTATTGTAGCATTTGTGAATAATCCAAATATGTCGAAGTGATTTGAATTGATTGTATGAAAGATCAAAATTATGTATGATAGAAAATTTGAATTTTCAAGAGATACAAGTTGGGATAGAATTAATTCAAATCTAAAGCGTTGGACTTATGATATTTGAAGCTTACCTATCACAATTTTTTCTGATATCTGAGCTTGCCTGACACTGTGATATGTGAATTTCTCTATGGCACATTATGGTATGCAAATATCTTTGTGGTACACTTTTCTATGGTCTAGAAGTTATATGTTTGTAACATCATATCATTATTACCCGTTACAACTTACTGAGGTAAAAATCAAGACTTTTGAGATAATATTTGTGACACAACAAATTTGATGATGAATCAAGGTATTGTGATACATCTCCTTAAAATTAGAACTATTATTTGAAGAAATACAAAGTTTGTGGCATAGAGTTTCTGAGGTACGTAAGGAAGTATCTAAGACATAATATACAAAGGTTCAATGTGGTGCAAGTTTTGTTTTGTATATTGTGTGAAGCTTTTGTTATATGAAGATGAAGCAAATACAATGCAAGTTCTTTTATGATAGCCCGAGTTCCTGTGGACTTGTAATGTGAGTCTCTGTGGCAATATAAATATTCTTTGATGCAAGTTCTCTGACATATTTTCTTGTATGGTGATGATGCGAGTTCATGTGGACATCTTACATGGTATCTTTCTTCGTAATAAAGTTAGCACTAATATTAAGCTTCATCTCTTTTATATTACCCTTCAAGAGCAATAACTCTTCAACGATTGAACAAGGTCTAGAAAAGAATTCGTCTAAGACACAAGTTATCAAAGGCATCCGAATTTTTGAGGTTAAGTAGTTTGAAGAAGTTCATCTAATTTCAAAAGAAGATTTCCTCTATACATTTATACCAAGAACATGGAAGTGTTTGCAAAATCAATGACATGAACCTATCTGAACCTTACTGTGATATTATATTGCAATGACATCCAAAGCTTTATGTGGCACAGTAATTATATGTGATCTCTAAAGGATATAATTTATATAAAGGACTTAAGTGTGTCATGAAGATGTAAGGCTCATTGTATGCATTGTGATCTAAAGTTAAAAGGAACCATGCCTATTAAAAGAACCAAAACCATATGAATAATCTCATAGCTATGTGAAACCTCTGAGGCATATAATTGTATAATTTATGAAGCAAGTCTTTTTTGTGACGTATCTAAAAGATTGGTCCTCTTTGTGATATAATTTTGTGCAAAATTATGTGATCAACTCTATGCTATAGGACCAAAATACTGAGGTATATAGTCTATGGAAGGGGCCATATTCATCACTAGAAGCCAAGACATTGTGGAGCAGTGTTATATCTCCTTGTAGAAAGAACTATGATAAGAAATCTGAAGGCATATGAAGCTCTTCTCTGTGGCATTGTCTACAAGGGCCTAAGGGGCATTGTTTTATGGATAGATCTATGAGATTATGGATTGATTCATTGGAAGGAAGAGACCAAAATTAAAGACCGAGACTTTGTGAACTCTATGACAAGATATCTAAAGTTCTTTATGAAACACATAAATTAGCTATACTACCAAGGCCTTCCTCTTATACGAAAAGATGAATTACATCCACAAAGTCGACCTATCTAAAGTCTATTAGACGTGAAGTATGTTCGATGAAAGAAAAATATACATGTCAACTAAAGAACAGTCAAAGGACTGGATCTTTGCAAAAAGGGACAAGGTAAGATCAAAATAGGTATGTATAGTTCTTGTTCATTTTTTAATTTTGTCCTGCAAACTATTGAGCATATAATGCTAAGTTTTCTATATTATGGTGAACTCACATGAGGAATTCATCTTATGCTCTTTTGAAAGTTAGTGTCATATTATGAAAAGATCTATGCAAATTTGTTAAAGATCGTTGATAGAACATTTGAAGTCTTTCTTTGCATATAAGGACTACGTTTTTATGGCCATCTCTTGTATAAATGACTTTTCAATAATGTCTCTAGGGTTTTGCGACTAAATCATTACTATGCATGTACAATTTGCAATTCTTAAATGACGAATCTTGAAGGCTTTGGAGAATTAAGGGTTTGTAAACCCTAACAAAGGTTTGAATTAGAAAACCCTAGGAATAAAATCCTAACTAATTGTTTCCACTGTAAAAAGAAAACTTAGCCCTTGAGTGTGATGGAAGTGACATCATGTGAGGACAAGGTTGATGGAAAGGTCCAATATTAAGAGGGTATTGACTCACCCCAAAGAGATAAGTGTTCCACACCTCCTTTCGTTTATTTATTATAATTGTTATTTTATCTTTATACTTTGCCTTTTATTCTTTCATAGTCTTCTAATAAAGTTTGCAAGTCAACACAAGATCTATCTAAGCTTGATTATTAGATGGAAGAATTGTAATAACATGGTAAAACATGAAGATTAAGATAAGTCGTTTAAATGGCAACACAAAAGAAGAAGTTCACCTACCTCAGCCAAAAAGAGGGAGCTCTAATTGGTTCAAGAACACATTGATTGAGTTGACAATATTATTGTTGATAGAGTTAATACTGACGATTGGAATTGACATGATTTTTTGGAAGAGAGAGAAGCATAAGTTTGTTGCAGTATGAAGAAAGAAGGTGTGAAGGCTTGTGTAATCAACTATGAAGAAGTTTGGCTCCATATAGTGCTTGATGAACTACTTGGTGACATGTTGGATTTGATACGAAGATTGTTAGAAAACAAGGAAGGTCGAAGCTTATTATGATGTAATGCATATAGAAGATGAGGAACTACAAACAGGTTTGTACGAAATTACAGGTAGTTGATGCATTGATGAGTATTCTGAGACAAACTTGGGCTTGTGGTTATTTCTCTGTATTTGATAGGAAATAAGAATCTCCTCCCTGGTTGAGAGGGAGTGAGGATGGACACGGTATTCTCCATGTGTCATGCATTATGACCAAGACTAACAACTGTAATCACAGTGAAGGGATTGGTAGGGAGAATGGTGGATTATAAAGCATTTGAGATCGATATCCTTTGAGGATTTATATCCGAGATAAGAATAGCCCTGAGGACAAATATTCTTTGAGTATGTGTATCCGAGAAAAGAATAGTCCTATGAGGACATACCTGGTGAACATCGAAATGGGGTATGTGCCTAGAGAGGCAATGGTGTCCAAGTTTATACCTCCCAACATTGTGCTCTGATCTATTGGAGAGATAGAGCTTATTAGTCAAGGCCTTACTATTTTTTACAATTTTGGTTATGTTGATGCTTATCAATTTGAATCCTTTCTTATATGAATATTTCAACTTGAGAGTATCCTATTGTGTCATTATGAATACCTCCCTTGTTAAGAGGGAGCGTTGAAAAATGTAACTAGTGTCAGTCTTCATAATGTAATAAAGTGTAATTTTTATTATTTATTATATTTATTATTATTATTTATTTTTGGTCAAAGCATGTTCTTCATGCTTGTAAGAGTAAAAAAGAGTCAAAAATAAATTATTTTGATTCAAAGAAAATGTACTTGAGTCATGTCCCATTTGGAAATTTGTAAGAAAAAGAGTTTTGAATTTTTTATTGAGTCAAAGTCCACCAAAATGTAGAAGTTGAACCTCCTTGGGAACAAGTCGACCTGGGCTTCCAAGAGCCACCTTTTCAATCTCCTGGACAGATATATATAGAGGGCAGTTCGATAACTTTGGAGCACATTCATTCATCATCATCACACATATCTTTTGCACCTAATTAATGAAGAAAAGGATGAAGAAGAAGGAGAAAAGGGAGCTCGCACAGGTGGAGCAATTTAAATGAAAAGAAGGTCAAATTTTAGAGCTTATTGTAGGCCCAGAATTTTAGGGGCTGAAATTACAACGCTAAAATTTCAGGAGTTTACTAGATTTGGGATAGTTTGACCATGTTTGCCTTTGGCATTGGAGGTGACTTGGAGGAGGGTTGGACTTGACATTTTGGTGGTAGTTTTGGGTCTTGGTCTTGGTCTTGGATATCTCATTTTGATTTGATTCTATAAGCGAATGATTTCTAGGTTTTCTCCCCTTGTGGCTTAGAGCCTAATTTCTGGTGTCTCTTGTCTTTTGTGCATTATGTTCTCTATGTTTTGCTATTGTGTAATTGCTTGATGACATAAATAAACAAGTAAAACTAAGAAAAGGACAAATATTAGTCATAAGTAATTACCACGATAAGAAATTATATCATCTTACAAAATTTCAACAAAATAGTACCATATCATGGTTACAATGTTGAGGCATAGTACCACAATCAAAATATTATTGGTGACCACATCTACTAGTTGTGATTTTTATTGCTAAGAAGCATTAATCCTTTGCTTGTAAAGAGAATGCATACAATATAAACATAAAATATATTTGAAAATGAAAGAAATAAAATGTAGCAGTAGGAACTAGTGGTATACTAAAAGGGTGGATTATGCATAGATAAAAGGCAAAATTTGCAAGGTTCTTAATATTGCATTTGGATTCTCAAGAAACTCAATCTCATATTGGACATCATAAGTATAAGATTGACAAGGCTAGGATTATGTACATCAATTTGTTGTTTTTCCTCTCATCCAACTACATCGTGAAGGATATTGTACTAGATTTGTCATGTTTGCAATTGCCATCCATTGCCACTTCAAAGCCAAAATGTTGGAGTCTGGAGTATTAGATATATACCATTTATTTCAAATCTTCAATATTACTTCTCAAAAATGATTGTTGTTGCATAATCAAATTCAAGATGTTATCTATGTTAGTGTCCCCATCATGAAAACCTTGGTCTAGTTCCCATGGCCCATGTTGGAGAGAATGAAGATGAGATTAAAGCAACAATCCTGAGCTTGTAAGTCATTTTGAGGAAAAAATCTAAGTGTACAAAGTCTTTTGCTAAATCCATATATCTTTATATGAGATGAACCACACCAATGTTTCAAGATGTAATTCATAAAGATAAAGCTCTAAAGATCATGAAAGAATCTCTTACTATCATCACATCCCCATGAACATAGATGCCATTGGTCATTTAAACCTTTTTTGATTATGTGTGAGGGAGATATAATGTTACATCACTAAATATATATCCATCATAGTATAGTCATATGATATTTTGTCACATATATCATATGTAATAGTAATACTCCACATGAACATGCCACTCGTCATTGTTGATTATCCGTGAGAGATGTAAGGTTACATCACTAAATATATATCCATCACAGTGTTAATCATATGGTATTTTGTAATATGTCGTATATATAATATATATATCTAAGGTAGAGAACACTCCTAAGACATAATATTGACATCATCAATGATATCAACATTGAAATGTGGGTGGATGTTATCACATCATCCAAAAGATTTGTCATTCACATCAAATTTATAAATGAGTAAAGATTTTAGTATAATAACATTTTATGGATCCCTTTGTCTCACTATTTATGTATATAAAATTATTTACAATGTACACATTTTTCGTAAGTAAAGACAAAATTATATTATTTTATCCCTTTGTCTTACTATTTATGTACATAAATTATTTACAATGTACACATTTTTCGTAAGTAATGACAAAATTATATTATTTTAATATTAAATGTGTGAAAATTACAAGAAAAGGTAAGCCTTTTACTTTCGTGTGAAAATGAAGGTTTTTTTTAAGTCCACAATGATTATTGTAATTGATATGTTTTGGAATGTGAGTGGGTTAAAAAAATATAGATGCTTAAATTGAAATTATTTAAAATTTTGTTGTATATGTTTTTATTCATTTCTTTACCATATTTTAAGTTAATAAATCAAAATATTTGAGGTATTATTTAACCTTTCCCCAAGGCACTGATCTGATTAAAGTGAGGATATATAATGGTTTTCGTTAACTAATTTTTTTCCCTTATAAAGTAATGCTGACATCTATGGTAAATGTTAAGTTTAATTAACTTTCAATCTTTGTGATGTCCAAGTATTTGTATTTCCAACATCTAGTACTAAGACATTTGGGTTGTCATATATGGGCTTTGCATGGTGAGCACATAGGGACTCTGGCAAAGATTAGGGTGTTCTTACCTCTCTTCCATCCTTTAAGTTTAACTCAGAAGGATCAAAGCAATTCAATATGAAACTAATCTGCAATGGGATAGGTTTGCCTCCTTTGTGCTTGTGCTAGAAGAGACGCTTTCGACTTCACCACTGTACCTGTGGTTTGAATGACCTGAATTTTCATCCCTTGCTTTGACTGAGTGTTTTAAGCTTGTATGATTAATTTGTTGTTTTTCGCTGTAAATTAATTCCAGGGCAATTCTGAGCATCTTTGCATGCATTCAGTCGTTTGACAAAACAAAGTTCATGTGCAATTCAGAGCAATTCTTTGTGTCGCATTCAGCCTTTGCAACAAAATTCCTCTGCAATTCTTGGATACTTTTGACGAAGGATCCCTGCTCAATGGGGAGACTATAACTTACCTTGAACCTGTTGAAACATCTAGAACACACAACATAACAAAAGAATTGTCAGCATAACAAAGGAATTGTTTTTAGGTACATATTCATTTTAATTCATTATTCAATGTCTGAAAATTTTCTTGTATGGTGTAGCCAAATTTCCATTTTCTATATTTATTATATATGAATTCTTAATCTTCTACTAGATCTATAACTCGTTTTAGAACTGTTTCTTACTTTGGTAATGGATTGGGAACAGGGTGAAGGGAACTGGAATGGGCTTTACTCATCGGTTAATGAATAAAGCAATGATTATCCCTTCTCGAATAAAGGAAACAAGCATGCCTTGGAGCCAAATGGAAGCATAACCAAAATAAACCTTAATGCTTGGGTTGGTTTACCCTATGTAAGTCCCATACCTTTGTTGTTGTAACTAAGATAATTGTTTTATTTGTCTTCATTCTCCTTGTAAACTTGGATAATTATTTTATTTTTCTTCACCCTGCTTCTTTTTATTCTAAATCACCCTAAAGTGACTTCATTTTGAATACACAATTTACAGGGAGATTAGTTCGTTTTGTCGACCACGCTATTAAAGCTCATGGCCTTCTAATCATGGGTATAAAGGATTGTTATTTAAAATTAAAGCCCCCGACCTTCTAATAGTGGGTACAAAGGATTATTATCTAAAATTCTAAGTGTGGAGGATTATATCAAGAGTGAAAGGCTTAAGTCTGATGTGCCCAATTTAGAGATCAAGTTTTTTTTTTTTTTTTTCTAGAAGGGAGCCATTTTGTCTAGGAACAGTTTCCAAAGGAAGTGAATGAATGAATACTTGGCTTTCTTAATCAACACCTGTGACCAATTGATTTACAGAGTGGATATAAATCAAAGGAAAGCACACAAAGGCATATAGTATTTCTATTTAGAAACTTTAATGAAAACCATGAAACTTGCATTAAGCTCAAAAGGGTCTCAAACCCTAGGTAATATACATGGTAAAAAATGCTTGAGTTGGAACCAGTGGAAGCAAAACTTATGCAGTTATGTTAGATAATCTGAAATGGGCGTTGTCAGGCACTTATGTTCTTTGATGTATTTTGCTTTGGTTATTTGAATCTAGAAAATAAATTTAATGCAATGCACTCCAAAGCTAATGAAACTATATATGCTTTTGCATTTTCCACACTCAAATATGATACTGCAAAATTGCCATTGAAGTTTTGCAATTGAATATGAGAGAAAGTTCTGTCCTTATTGGCTAGAGCAAGGTCTTCGTAAAAGAACAAAGACATGATTTAGGTTTTTAGGGTCACCATACCTTTGGTTTGGTTTCATAGGCAAGCCCAATTGTGATTGTTCTCCAATTTATAACAACCACTACATAGACTGGATCAGTGAGAAATTGATTGTGTATGTTGTTGTAACTCTTCTAATGCACCTATTGAGATTTCTCAAAACAAAAAAAAATATGAGAGCAAAATGATATTCTTGTTTAATACATAAGATGTGGAAAAAATGTGAGAAAAACTAGGCCAAAAAATCCATGGCTCGCTAGTGAAATAAAGTGCAATGTTGTTGTTTGTGCATGCACTTTTGTAATATTATGGCAGAAAATGCCATATCTTTCATACACCCATCCACTCGTCCATGCACAATTTACTTACAATTGTTACTCACAACTTTGTCATGTCTTCCAAGAATGTATTGTGAGTTGTTCACTTTCAATATTTTTGTAATTTAATGAGTATACATTTTTGTAATTTAATGGGTATACGTTTAGTTTTTCCCTTTTTAATGTTTATTGTTTAATTATTAAAATTCAAGAGAAAGGAAGATAATATTTTTGTTGAGCATGCTTTATAATTTACAAACGTATTGTGGGGGTTTCAGTTTATATTAACCCATCTGGATGGTCGACAACTACTTAAATCTAGTTCTTGTTAAGTTAAGCTAGGTAAAACAATGTTTTGTAACCAAATGCAAAACATAACCAGTCTCGACCAAGAAAAGAACTGATGAAGATAACATTGTTTGTCCATGGCTCTGCCCAAGTGACTCCCGAGAGCACTTCTTCATGATTTGTTTTATATTTTCTTTATTAAGCCCTTTTCTTCTTATTTTAATGTATGCCCATTCATCATCTCAGTTACTCGAGGGTCTCGACATCTATGAGTTAAGTTAAAAAACGTAAGTATAATTAAAACGTAGAAATACATTTTATATCAAACAACAATCACAATACACATTTCATTAAAATATTTTCTAACCGTATAGGCAAACATGAAAGAAACTTATTGATCTTGTATGCTCTGCAGCAAAATTGAAGTGTTTTAGGGATTTTACTTCAAATTTCACACACACACACACACACACACACACACACATATATATAACAATAATTGAAGGGAAGCTATATCGGCCTTGATGAGAAATATATCTATAATTCTTAATGAATCGATAGTGAAAATACTAACAGTACCAAGCTATTGCATCAACAATTCTAGAATTGAGTTTTTATATGAATCAACACACGCAACCTCCATCTCATGTCCAAGTCCATTGTCTGTCCATGACTATATATTTTTATTTTCCATTTTAAATTGGAATTCTTGTAAATTATCCTTCCCCACAGTCTTCAATTTGTTCTTTGTAGAGGTGCCATATGGTGCAAATGGGCTTATCTGTGTTTTAGTGATAATGTATGTATATTGGATTGTCCATACCTAAGTCACAAGTCATTGGATGCAACATTGGTTTTGATTTTTAGTTGGTCAAGTTTAGGATTCAAATTTACTTTTCGTTTATGTTGCATCCACATTATTCACTATTTCATCCACTGTTTTTCACATTTTATATTGCATCTAGTTTGGTTTCACAGTAATGGCGACATTCAAAAGAAACAACGGATTATGAGCGGTAGAGTAGGTCTGAAACACATGATCACGAAATCTCCTACATGTGCCAATTATTCCACTTCTTCTGTTGGCTAGGAACTAACAGGGAGCAATCGAACAACACTTCCTCAACCTTATCAGTGTTGGCACAACTTAGATATTTGGCCCTATCAACCCTTTCTTCACACCAACACCCATATAATACCAATAGATTATGGTGAGAGATTGACACAAAATCCAGTCTTACGCCTATGCCCCGGTGCACAATGTTCAGAAAGAAACCAACCGACACCTTTGATGGTTTTTGTATTAAAATTTTATTTATTTTTTAAATTTATTAAACACTATTTAGATACATACTCAAAAACACAGAAGTATAAATATGATATTTTTTCCTTAGGCTCCTTTTAATAACACTCTGAGTCTTACCCAGAACACAATGTAATGCTTTTCCTTACGCTAGTCTTGTCGGTCAAACATTGAAATGCAATCCTTTTAGAGTCTAGAATAATGGTCACATTTTAATCTTCCATGGGTACTAACCACCCAAAATATTTATACTACTTCGCCATATAATAGTGGCTTTTTAAAATAATTATCATGAATATTTTAAATAAGCTCAATTCAGTGGCAGGGCCTTGTTTCTTTGCAAATCCTCTTGTTTAATATTGCATTTGGATTCCCAAGAAATTCAATCTCATCTTGGAATGTGCATTGTAACTATTAGATTGATAAGGCTAGGATTGTGTAAAACATTTTTTTATTTTATTTTTCCTCTTATCCAATTCCCTCGTGAAGGATCTATGTATTAGTTTTGTCATGTTTGGATTTATTTTGAGTTGCTACTTAAGAGATAAAAAGTCAAAGTTTGGAATATATGATATATTCCATTTGGTACAAGTCTTCTATATTACTTTCTAACAATGATCGTTGTTGCATATGCAAGCGGGGGATGTTATCTTTGTTGGTATCCCTTTATCACGAGAATCTTGGCCTAATTCCCAAGGTCCAAGTTGGGGAGAATGGAGATGAGACTAAAACAATAATGCGAAGTTTTTAAGTAGTTATGAGATGAAGACACTTCGAACATTAAAATCAATAGCTAGAGCTAAAAAAACTTCATGATGGAAGACTCCTCTTAAGTTGTCAAAGTTTATGGTAAATTTGCTAACATACATATTTAATTATGCAAAGACTGTGAATTTGTTCACTATTTGTGTTGCACTGATAGAAATGTTGCATGAGTGTATAAAATTCTCACACTGGTTAAGCACGATGTTAACCTTATCCCATGGATTTTAAGAGCAGACTTTGACATTTTATCAAAGTCAACAAAATACCATGGATAACCCATTCTCTAATGATGAAAGTTTGAAATAGGGTTCTCCTTCTACATGAGGATTTAGGATCATCAAGGTAAAGACCATACACAACCATTTTGAATATCACTACACACCTCCCTCTCATCTTGTTATTGCATCTCAACTTCACCTATGAACTCATAAATGTCCTCGTGATTCCACTCAACATTATAGTTGGCTTTAAAGTAAAATTGGGAAAATTCGGTTGAACTTACACAATCCAAGTGTAGAGATGGACAATTCCATATGGATCACCCCAGCACTCCTACTTACACACACTAACATTTATGTTCTAATGCTAGTGGATGTAATTTCTATCAATGGTCCAATGGACAATGCCTTGAGAAATATCCCATAATCGTCGACTAGTAGGGTCAAGGGGCAATGCCTCTAAAGATTTATAGCATTTGACATAAATAATACCATGGGTGCATAACTCTTGAACTTAAGTGCCAAGTTTCATCCCAACAACACTCACTGTAGAATTTTATGCACATGTCCACAACTAAAATGGAAATTATCACTCAAATCATTTTGCACTGAGAATAGGTCGCTCTAAAAGTAGGATCAAGAGGATTGGGTTGAACTTGGGTGATCAAAGTGTAGCGATAGACAATTCCATACAAACCACCTTAGCACTACTAGTTAAACAAGCCAACCCTTGCATCCCAACAACATGACATGTAGTCTTCATTGAGAGGATGAAGGGACAGTGCCCTAGAAAATATCCCATCATCATTGACTAATGAAGTTTAGAGGCAAGGCATCTAAATCTCTATAGCATTTGCATAGACAACAACACAAGTGCACAAATCTTGAGCCTGCATGCCAAGTTCTAGCCAATGTGCTCTCACCTTAGCATTATGTGCATGTGTCCACAACTAAATATGGTAATTGTTGCCTAGATCATTTTTGCACTAAGAGTACCGAGGTGCATCTACAATTGTTAATTTTAGTTAACAATGGTATGTTCTATGCTTAGCACAATTACTTCAATGTTCCTTTAGTAGCTCAATGACAATTTCCAATTTAGTTTTCCAATAGAAATCACATTAACCATAAATCACATTGACAATAACTGTAGATAGAACATGAATAACAAAATGCAGAAGACAAGCCAAGAGAAGAGAACACCAGATTTGGCGGATGCCAGGGAAAAATCCCAAGATGGGGAAAACCCTTTGATCAATTCTTCTTATTATTATATCAAATGTTTAGTAGAGAGAGAGAGAGTACAAAAAGTCAAAATTGACTTTCCAAATCAAAGTCAAAACAATCGTATCAAATATGCAGTCAAATTCAGCCTTAACAAGAAAGTCAAAGATGGTCAACACAATAAAAAAGCATCCTTTGAAGCTCATTCAAAGGCAGTCAAACTCAACCTCCTTAACTGGTCAAATAACAGTCAAAATAGTCCACTTTTGAGCAGTCAACCTGAAGTCAACTCTGTAGTCAAACATGCATGCGATCAACGCATGTCAAAGTGCCCAAAAATTCTCGGTTTCTATGCCAAATAGTATGGCATGCCAACAATGAAATTTTCCCAAAAAAATTGTAGTCAAGGTGCCTGGTCAATGTTTGTAAAACCTTGCAATAGCTCTGAAATTTTGGCCCTATAATATTCCCAGAAATTTGTCCTCCTTTCCATCCACATGTGTGAGATGAAGAGCTACCCAATAGTTGTATGAACCAATCAGATGAGGAGAGAGAAGAATGCCTAAGTGAGTGAGACGCTAAAAGAGGTTGGAGGTATATCTAATTTATACAATCGTTGAGGGTGAAGTGACATGTTTCTTTGGCTTCATGAGGCTACATGATGATGTGGCCGACCTTGACAATTTGCACATGTGTGGGCATAAATTCAAAAATACATTTTTGCTTGTCCAAACTTGAAGATCTTTATGTCAATTTTGGTCCTCTCAAAAAGAGCAATTCAATGCAATTGTCATCTCCATCAAATGAGTTTTCCAAAGTGGAATGTGGCCCTATTTTCCAACTTTAACACTCCCTCTCAACTAGAGGGAATTCCTCCTGCCAATACATTCATCAACATCGATCTCACACCATCCAATCGTCACTATATCTCATCTCTATTGTGTTGAACACTAATATAGATAATGAAAAAGAATCAATTGAGAGTAAGTCACAAGACCTTACCACTCTCTACTGACGGAAGTCAGTTCAGGGGTAGAACCCCAATCATACTTGATCCCATATCAATTTTTTGAACAACATGTGTCCTAGACATAGGGAGTACGACAGTACCCGATGCGTCCATCTGTAGTGTTATGGTCCCTATCCACTTTTCCCAACTCATTGACTAGATGAGAGGCAATTCCTATGAGTCCTGGACTACATGGGTAGGATGTATGTTGGGGCATCTGCAGGAGAAGGTGAACCACTCATCCTGTGCATATATCATCAATTGTAGAGGATGGTGAACCACTCACCCTACACACATGTCAACCATGATGGGGTATGATAGGGGAAGGTGAAACACTCACCCTGTACACAATGCACCTATAGGGAAAGGTGAACCACTCACCCTATGGTTGCTTATAGCTCCAAGAAGTACCCCAAGCCCCCAGGAGTTCCCAAAGTTCAATGTCCAACTCAAGCGGGACCCTCATGGGAGGGTCCTTCCATGACTCCAAGTCTCTCTCGGAAGGCTAAGAATTTGACCTTCCCCAAAGGCTTCGTGAGGATGTTAACAACCTACTCATCGCTCATGATGTGTTGAAGCTTCAATGCTCCTCGTTGTACCATATCCTAGATAAAGTGGTACCTAATATCAATGTGCTTGGAGTGGTCGTGGAACATGTGATTCTTTGAAAGGAAAATGCCACTTTGGTTGTCACAATAGATCACGGTGGTATCCAACATGTGCTTAAATAGCTAACTAAAGAGCTTACTCAACCAAACAACTTCACAACAAGCCATACTAGTTGCAATGTATTCGACCTCAACAATGCTTAGAGCAATTATTTTTTGCTTCCTGCTCATCCATGAAATCGAAGCAAACCCCAATGAAAAGCAACATCCTGGCATGCTCTTTCGATCCACTACATTTCCAACCCAATCAATATTAGTATATCCACGTAGCCTCAAATTATTGGCAATGTATCTAAGCCCATAGTTGATTGTGCCACAAAGATATCTTAAGAGATTCTCAACAAAAAACCAATGTATGTGATTACGCTCAACCACAAATTGACTCAACATACACAATGAATCATATGTTTGGACGAGAGTTTACCAAGAACATCAAGGCCCCCATAAGTTGTTGATACTAGGAAGGGATTGCCAATTCGGGCCCAACAACATTTCCACATATCTTCTTGAAGTTGAGTTCCATCGGAGTATACACATACTTGCAATCCACCATCCAACATCTCTTGAGCAACTTCACAATGTTTTTTCCTTGAGAAAGGAAAATCTCACCTGGATTTTTCCAGACCTCCAGGCCTAGGAATAATGCATTAGTCCTAGGTCCTTCATCTTCAACTCAGAAGTTAACTACCTCTTGCTTTGATAAATGAGAGAGTCTGAATCAGTCATAAAGAGATCATCAACATAAAGGACCAAAATGAGAGGCATGTCCTTTTCAACCTTGAAGTATAGGTTTGGGTCATCATAGCTCCTTCTAAATCCCAACTTCATAAGAAACCTATCAATCCTCTCATACCAAGCCCTAGGGGCTTGCTTCAACCCATAGAGGGCTTTCTTCAACCTACATACATGTGTCCTTCGATCTTGTACTTCAAACCCGTGAGTTTGTTCCAAGTAGACTTCCTCATTAAGTGAGCCATGCAAGAAAGTAATCTTGACGTCCATTTGATGTAGGCTCCATCCTTGATCAGCAGTGAGAGAAATAATTGATCGAATAGTGGTATATCGGGCAACCGGTGGAAATATTTCATCATAGTCCACTCCTTCCTTTTGAGAGAAGCCACGAACTACAAACTTGGCCTTATTTTTTAGTACTTCCATCAACTCCATGTTTAATTTTGTAAAGTAATTTAGAGGTGACCACAAACTTATCCTTAGGTGTAGGCACCACGTCCTAGACATCATTCTTCATGATCAATTCATATTCCTCATTCATCACATCTTTCCATACTTGGTGCTTTATGGCTTCCTCGAACGTGCAAGGTTTAACTTGAACAATAGTACTCATGGCAGCCAAGTACCCTTAATACATGTTCAACTTCTTACTTTCACTAACCATCCCTCTTGGAGCACTATGTCTTTCAGTGCCTTCGAGAGTATCTTTGAGCCATAGAGGTCATTTCCCTGAGGTAGAGGGATCATGAGGAGGTGGACCAATATGATCATTCGGGCCATCAACATTGGGCATAGGTTCTTCCGTCGTAGGTTCATCTTGTTTTTCAACAGCATCATCATTGTGCTTCCTTGGGATAGGGGGATCTCTTGATTTTCGGAGAGCATTATCTTCATCAAAGGTGCCATCACGACTTACTTCCACATCTCTTTGACCAGGCACGTAGATTCGATATGCCTTTGAATTTTCACTGTAGCCAACAAATATAACTTTGTTCCCAGATGCTTCCAACTTATTTCTTTTCTCTTTAGGCACTGGAAAATACACGGGACACTAAAATATTCTAAAATGAGAAACATCAGGTTTCGTACCTGTGAATACTTCCTTGGGTGTCTTGAAATCCAAGGCTTGATGCAAGATCCTATTTTGAACGTACACAGAAGTGGTTGCAACTTCTCCCCATAAGAACTTCGATAGACCTTGATCATGGAGCATGACATGGGTGGCTTCCATGATTGTTAGATTCTTCCTTTCAGCAACTCCATTTTGCTCGGGAGTATATATAACAATTTTCTCCCTCTTAATGCCAACTTCTCTGAAAAAGTCATTGAATTCATATTTGGTTCCATTGTCGGTCCTCAATATCTTGATCTTCTTCCCTATTTGATTTTCCACCAAGGCTTTGAAAGAACATAACCATTTGAACACTTCATTCTTCTTCCTTAAGAAATATATTCATGTTTTGCGTGGGAAATCATCCACAAAGATTGCATAATATAGCTATCCTTCCAACGATGTTACCGACAATATACCAGATAGGTCAGAATGGACAAATTGCAGAATATTGATGGTAATTCTTTCACTAGAAGGGAATGGTCCCCTTATATGTTTCTCGGCTACATAACCCTGATAAACACCTTCATGGTTGATACCGAACTCGAACATACTTGTGACCATGTTCTTTACCCCAAGTAAGGCTTTGTAATGTAAGCGGGCGAACCTCTGGTGCCATAGCTCAGAATGAAGAGAAGTATCGTTGGCCAAAGTTCCCAAAGGATTTCCTCCAACTTGATAGGTACCATCAACCCTAAATCCAAGCGTAAATGCATCTTTAAGGTTTCTTTACCAAATACGTACCTTTCCATTAGTGAATGCTACCTTTAAGCCTTTATCTTCCATCGCAGAAATAGACACCAGGTTCTTCTTCAAAACAGGAACATACAACACTTCTTGTAGATGAATGATTTGACCTTGATTCAAGTGAAGAGTGACAATACCTATCCCTTTCACAGGGTAGGTGGCATCATCTCCAAGTATGATCTTCGACTTAGTCTTCTTTTCAACCAAATTTGAGAGGGTCTCTTTGTACCCAGTGAAGTGCCTTGAGGCTCCACTATCGATCAACTAATGATCCAAAGTATCTGGAGGAGAGGCAGTAGATAGAACGGAGATAAGATAAAATTCCTCTTGTTTTTATACAACATTACTTTGATCATACTTGGTATTTCTTATCCTTTTGGGAGGTCGACCATTTCTAGTAGCAGGAACACTCCTCTGTCTTTTGTTTTTGAACCTATTATTCCTTTGATTTCCATTACCTTTGAAATTGTTGTGGTTGTTGTTGTTATCGTCATCCCTTGGAGAATTATTCTTGCGAGCACACTCTCTAGCATAGTGGTCGAACCCGTTGCAAATGTAGCACCTTCATTTTCTTCCTTCTTTGAATCCCTTCTTGAATCCTTGTTACAGGTCTATTTGGGCACATCACTCCCATCATTCAGATCAGTATATTGCAGTTCGAGAGAAATAATCGATTGCTTGCACGTATGTTAAGTCCTTGGTTTACTGAGACAATATATTGTAGTTCACAGTTGCTTGGTAATCCTTTTGCCTAGATTATCCATCTTTTGTTTTCTTATGTTATTTTGATTAAAATAAAATTAATTGACAGCGAATAACATCCTCCATGCTCACTCCTTAGTTGATCTTAGGATGAGACACATGGCAACAACTCCAGAGTCCACCGATCAAGGAATTCCTTTTGATGGGAATCCTAGTCCTTTTCCTCCTTTCAGAAATATTGGTGCTTCTTATATGGCTACATTGTCCCTTCTGGGATTTACCATTGGCTTGCCAATATGGTTGTTTTCAACCTCCTTGGTTCAAAATGTCTTGATTTTTTCGCAATCGAGTACTCCTCCAACTGGACAAAATCAACCTCCAGTTGACCCTTTGCCTTCTTCCTCTGTTGTTTCTTCCTCCCCTTCTTCCTCTTCGCCTGGTGAAAGTATATGTACTAGTAACTAGGTGGCTAAGAAGAAGAAGAAAGGGAGGAAGAAGAAGAAGAAGCAAATTCAGCAGGGGGGCAACCAAGCAACCACTGCTTCAAACGTAACTTCTGATGAGAAACAGTCTGTTAAGCCTCACAATATTCGATATCGATGCAAACTTTGTACGGGAGACCATCTTCTTTGAAATTGTCCTGATATTCCTTAGATCTTAGAAGAATGGTCTTCTCGTTCACATCATCCTGTGTCATCAACTTCTGGAGATCATGCTGGTGACACACCATCAACTAGTGGTAGTAAAGTTCATGGAAAGAAGGGTAAAGT
This sequence comes from Pinus taeda, assembly GCA_000404065.3. Classification (NCBI taxonomy): domain Eukaryota; kingdom Viridiplantae; phylum Streptophyta; class Pinopsida; order Pinales; family Pinaceae; genus Pinus; species Pinus taeda. Next base: position 39,589 of record APFE031423713.1, on the reverse strand, counting down.
TAAGTTTCCCTATAGGTTATGTGAAGGGAATCACCCCATTCACCTTTGTCCCTATTTGGATGAAGCCAAGAAAGTATTGGATAACCATCTTGCTTCTCTCCAATGACTTCCATTTGGTTACAGGAGACTCTCCCTTAATTCTTCACTATTTGATAAAGTGACTGACCCAAATCAACTGTTGGTCAAACCCACTCTCTCTGAATGTAAATCCCATGAGTCTATACCTGACCATTCACAGGTTGAGGAAACAATTGAACCGATTTCACCTTCAGTTAATCGTACCTTTCCCGTAGAGAGTCAGTATGATACCACTCAGGTTCTTTTTGTTTCTTCAGTTTCCAATGAGCTTGGAGGCAACCCTCTTGTTCCATCAAGACAGGAGGAAATCCTCCAGTTCTCGTAACTCAAGGGGGTGATTCTCTTGTTCTTACGGTACCCCCTCCAAGTAGTTTGGTCACTTCCTTTGATTGGAATCGACTAGCATGATGTCGTCTTCCTTCTTATGTGCCTTTCCAGATCATAGTACAAGTTTGTAATATGATTGTACCTGGCACTATTATATATGAAGGTGCATCTGTGAGCATCCTTTCTTCTACTACTTGGCAAGCGCTTGGTTCACCGCCACTTGTGTCTATTACCCAGAATCTCTTGGCTTTTAATAGAGGAACCAGTCAACCATTAGGGATCCTCCTCAGTTGCCTATTACTTTGGGAGGAAAAATTGTTTAGTCCTAGGCCCTTAGATTACAATTTACTTCTTTGGCATGACTATGTTTATGACATGGGATCTATTGTTTCAACACTCTTTCGAGTAATGTGTTTCCCACATGAAGGCAAAATTGTCACCATTGACCAACTTTCATTTCTCTGTCCAAATATGGCTTCCAGTCAACCATCTTCCCTTAATGGTCATTTTTTCCTAATTGAATCTTTCCCACCACAGGTCAATTATGTGGCAACCCGTTCCATGCTTACATCAATTGATGATCAATTTCGTGATGTTGTGCATTATGTACTGGGGGCATTAGAACCAGATCTCGCTAATGGATTCCTTGCTATGGATCACTTCCAGAGCATTGTTCTCCCATCTGATGAGAATCTCTTGGAAGTCATGACCTCTTATGGGTCGTGAACAAGGAATATGAGGACAGTTCCTTGTCTTGTGTCAACCTCGTTAAAAAAAGAAACAAGGAATATGAGCATAGTTCCTTGTCTTGGTCAATCTCGTTAAAAAATTAAACAAGGAATCTGAGGATAGTTCTTTTGCTGTGTCAACCTCATTAAAAAATGAAACAGGTATATGAGCATAGTTCCTTGTGTTGTGTGAAGCTCGTTAAAAAATGAAACAAGGAATATGAGGATAGTTCTTTTACTGTTTGAACCTCATTAAAAAATGAAACAGGTCCCAGAGCATAGTTCCTTGTCTTGTGTCAAATCGTTAAAAAATGAAACAATGAGTTTGAGCAGAATTCCTTGTCTTGTGTCAAGCTCATTAAAAAATGAAACAAGGTCCCCTGAAGCAAAGCTCCAATTCAAGTCTTTGATTAGGTCTTGTAAAATCCCAGTCGAGTCTTTCACTTGATCTCGTAAATGAACCTTCATTCCATCCACCTGAAAGCCACTAGTAGTCTACTTAGGTGAATGTAATGAAGCTTGGGGGGAATGCACCTAGAATCGAGTCATTAAGCTGGGGGCATGTAAGCCAATCTCAGGCATAGTTTTCCGTTTCAAGCTTGTGTAAAAATGAAACTGAATCCAAGCATAGTTTTTCATTTCAAGCTTGTGTAAAAATGAAACTGAATCCAAGCATAGTTTTTCGTTTCAAGCTTGTGTAAACATGAAACTGAATCCAAGCATGGTTTTTCATTTCAAGCTTGTGTAAACATGAAATTGAATCCAAGCATAGTTTTTCGTTTCAAGCTTGTGTAAACATGACACTGATTCCAACCATAGTCCCCTATGGTTCAAGCTTGTGTAAAAATGAACCCATATCCATCTTAATCCTCGTGATTGCCATTCTATTAGCCTCTTCCATCATATGAGCCTTGGTTTTTCTCCTTCCATTGTCACTATCTGCTTGATTGATCATATGCTTTCACTTGGTTGTTTTACCATTTTTGAGGAATAGTTGCAATGAGTGGTCTTATTAGCCAACCTCTTCACATAAATCAACATGTTTTGAGATATTCCAACATCACTGGAACGAGTTGCTATCCTAGAAACCACTCATCCTTTAAGTGGAGTTCTCTTTAATCTCGTTTCAGACTCTTGAAACATGAAAATATTGTCGAGCACTTGTCCTTTTCAGCTCGTAAACAGATTGGAAACGACATCACCTCAGTATAAGTTTAACCCTTTTCCTGATTGAGATAGATTACTTACGAAAAAGGAATACGTTGATCAAACATGGTCAATAGGTTCTCTTTCGTATTATTTTATGTTTTTTGGGACTTGAGAGACAAATCTACGTAAAAAGAACTTGTGGAGTTTTCTTTTTGTCCCTTTTTAAAACTCTCTAAACATGAAAAGGACTGAGTTATCATTGTCGTTAAACTCATTAAAACATCAAATAGCAACAAACTTTTCCATCATGACAAGACTGAGTTTCACCTTCGCTAGACTCGTTAAAACATCATGTAGTGATGGATTCACCTGAAGGGTGAAATTATACGACATATGTTATCCTCCTCAAGCTTGATAAAAAATAAAGAGGTATTGGTTAGCAATGACTAGGGAAAATGGGAAAAGGGGTAAACCACTTTATGGCAATAGGTTGCTCTTGAACATGACACTTTCACTTCATCTTTGTGACTACTTGGGTTGGGTTATCTACTTGATGGTTATCATACCTACGGTCTATCATACCATCCATTACTTTGGTTTTGGGTCAATGCTGCCAATTCATTTAGTGTCGTCGGCATGTTCAAGAGAAGTCACTCAGTTAAATTCATCCTTTGCAATACTCATAAACCTTCATTTTCATGACTACCATTCCTAAACCTTGTGTCATCAGTCACATTTCGTCTCCAAAAATCATTACACTCGTTTCGTTTGTTGATGTAGGATACATCAAGGCCCTCCCGAGACAAGTCGCTTCTTGTCGACATCAGCACATTATCCAAGAAGTTGACTTAGAAACACCCTTTCAGTACCTTGAGGCTTGCATACATCAATGGAAATTTTCTCGCTTCCGGCGATAGGTTGAAATCACTAGCCTTTGACTGAAAGACTTTGCATGGTGTTCGACATCAAAACATATATTCACACCATACAAAATGTACTGCAGTTCCTTGAGGATCATTATCATTATTGGTGATCTCTCTCGCGTCTATTAATGACTTACATCATTGGCTGGTAATTAGATGGTGTCTTCCCATGTTCGATTTCAGATCACATATTCACATGGTTAGACTCATACTTGAGCGAACGATTGTACAAGATAGAAGACCCCGAATCTAGTTTCATCCATCCGAGTTGCGATTTCAAGAAAGTACTAAATCATCTGTACGATGGCTTTACACTGATGGTCATCCCATCATGGGTCTATATCTGTAGACGACTATCAATGTACATGTAAAGAAAGTTTTTATGTTGAGCATGGGTATGCCTTCCCTTAGCAATTGATGAAAAATCCAAAATATCATGATATTATGTATTGTAATTGATGCAAGTCACCATCTGCTTCATAACCTCCTCATCACATCGTAATGCATATCACTCGACATTATCATTTTCGACTTCATGCTTTAGGGGAAACTATTACAGGTCTATTTGGGCACATCACTCCCATCATTCAGATTAGTACTTTTAGGGCTCATAAAACTCTAATTCAGTTGCTACATGCCGTAGACAAGTCATCACATTGAATGTCATCATTCCTGATAGTTTCATGGCACTGAAGACATCCTGAAATGACTCCTTGAGGGAACAACGCAACCTTGGTTAGGGGTAAGTGCGTTGTAGAGTATTTAGGCCCATTCAAGCCTGCTCTACAGAGCACTTAGGTCCACTTTGACCTGTGCTGGGTGAGATTGAGCGAAATCTTCATAGGGTTTTGGGAATATTCCTACATTCTAGACTATTCTAGAAGATTCCCACCTCTTATCCTCTCCTATGAGCTTGAAATTGGATAGGGAATTAATCAAATAACCTCCTATCCTCTCATCCCTTCCTCCATGGAAACTAACTCCCAAATTGGAAAGCCATTCAATGCCTAATTTATGAGAAAACCACCTCCATTTCCCTATAAATTGAGCACTCATCATAGTGATCAAGGGCCGGAATTTGAAGAATTTGTGAGGAGATATTGTTGGTTTGAGGTTTGAGATTGTAGGCAAGTATTGTTATGCTGTAGGAGTGTCATGCTTTTGGTGTGATGAAGGATGGAACTCAAGCTGGATGAGTGACATGGGATCAGACTTCTTTGGTTTTAACTCTTCCTTCTACTTAATAAAGTTGTTTACACCTTTTCCCATATTCTTGCCTTATGTATGATGATTATATGTGTAAATGCTTTTGATTCCATTTGCTTATAGTAGATAGATCTCTTGCTTTGATTGGTTTTTGTCCTCTGTTTATGATTGAAGGTACTTATTGAGCAGATTCAGTTCGAGAAGGAGTAACGAGAACTATTCAAAGGAGACAAAGGGAAGTGAAAGATAACAAGTAGGTCACTTGTCTTATTTATCTTCTATAGAAAAAGGTTAAACTCTTTAAATCTGTTGTTCTAGGTGTAGTTACCCACCTAGGGAAGTTGTGTTTATCAGTAGATGCAAAATTCCACATAACAATCCTAGATCTTGTCTTCTTCGACCAACATTATTCTTCCTCTTTGCATGAGTAGAGAAAGCAATAGGTTCATTTCCATTTGAGGGCTTGTCTCTCTCCATCATCCTAGTCTCCTCTTGAGTGTTTCTATTCAATAACTCATTGAAACCAAGTATCCTATCATTGTTGAGAATGGTGGTGACAAGTACATCCCATGGTCTTGGAAGACCTCCAAGAGCAATAAGTGAGAGCTCCCTGTCAGAAATAACTTCTCCAGTAGATAACAAGTCATTATTGATTTGTGTTAGTATCATGAAGTAGGATTGAATAGACTCCCCTTTATCCATCTTGATATCCTTCAACTTGTTTTTGAGAAATAAGATTTGATTTGCATTGTTCACTTTGAACATCCCAACTAGCTTATCATATATCTCCTTAGAAGTTCCTAAATCATAAATATAGGCAACCAAATGCTTTTGAATAGAGTCGATCAAAATGTTATTTGCTTTGACATCACCTTTTCTATACTTCGTCTTAGCAGTAGTCAGTGCAATTGAAGGAGGCTCCACCACTTTTCCCTGCACATAGTCCAATAGTTCATGCTCCTCCAAAGTCAAGTTGAAAGTCATCTTCCATGCATGATAGTCATATTTATCATTGAGCTTGTCCTCGATCTTAAAGTAAGATGTAGATGCCATAGGGACTTGTCTAATAAATATCTCTTAGTGATTACTTTTCTCTCTATTGCTTGGGCTTTGCCTTCACCTCGCCTCTGATACCATGTTAATTTTAGTTAACAATGATATGTTCTATGCTTAGCACAGTTACTTCAATGTTCCTTTAGTAGCCCAATGACAATTTCCAATTTAGTTTTCCAATAGCAATCACATTAACCATAAATCACATTAATAGTAATTGTAGATAGAATACGAATAACAAAATGCAAAATACAAGCCAAGAAAAGAGAACACCATATTTGACAAATGCCAGGGAAAAACCCTAAGATAGGGAAAAACCCTTGATCAATTTTCTTATTATTATATCAAATGTTTTGTAGAGAGAGAGTACGAAAAGTCAAAATTTACTTGAAAAATAAAAGTCAAAACAACCCTATCAAATCTGAAGTCAATTGCATTCAAATTCAACCCTAACAAGAAAGTCAAAGATGGTCAACGCAACAACAAAACATCCTTTGAAGATCAGTCAAAGGCAGTCAAACTCAGCCTCCTTAGCTAGTCAATCAAGAGTCAAAACATTCCACTTTTGAGCAGTCAAACTCAGTCAACTTTGCGGTCAACGCAGGTCAAAGTGCCTTGAAATTCTTAGTTTTTGTGCCAATCAATACGACCTGCCAAAAATTAAATTTTCCCACAAAAATCATAGTCAAAGTGCTTGGTTAACGCTGATCAAACTCTACAACAACTCTTAAATTGCCGCCCTGTAATCTACCCAGAAATTCGTCCTCCTTTCCAGCCACACGTGTGAGATGAAGGGTTGCCCAATAGTTGTATGAACCAATCAGATGAGGAGAGAGAAGAATGTGTGAGTGAGTGAGATGCCAAATGAGGTTGGAGGTATCTCTTATTTATACAAATCATTGAGGGTGAAGTGACATATATCTTGGGCTTCATGAGCCTACATGATGATGTGGCTGACCTTGACAATTTGCACGTGTGGGCATAAATTCAAAAACACATTTATGCTTGTCCAAATTTGATGATCTTTAGGTCAATTTTGGCCCTCTTGAAAAGAGGAATTCAATGCAATCGTCATCTCCATCAAACGAGTTCTCCGAAGTAGAATTCGGCCCTAGTTTCCAATTTTAACAACAATCCAGTACAATAGAGATGTTTTCATGCGGGTAATGCTTACATCATTGCATATCAACTTAAAAAATTAGAGTAGTTGTAACGAATAATTTTAAGAATATCAAAAGTAATCAAATATAGATACAAATAGATATAAAAATATCTCAATACATATGAATGAGAGAAGTATATATTAATGAAAAGGGAGACATGAAATCTACACATAAATAAAAATATTATAAATATGATATTACATAAAACTATTGTTATGTTACAATTATAAATAACTTAATAGTAGCAATTTTTTTTTACATATCTATATTTGCATAAGTTCTCAGTTTTGAGTTCTATGAATTTGAGTGCGAATACAACTAAGCTAGATCCATCTTAAATGATCAAGAAATTTACACTCAAGAGACTTGATCCTCTTAATGCTTGATAGATTTAGAATTGAAATGGATCTACATTGGTGGTGTGCTAATCGGCTCTATAACTAAGCCCGGGCACAATGCCCGCCCAAGAGCATTATGGAAGACCAATCATCTCTATAACCAAGTCTTAGCTCATTCATATAACCACATACACATATCTTATTAATACTCTTAGATCTTTAATCATCTGGTAAACATGATTTCGTTTCATAATGCTCATGATTTTTGTATACATAATTTCTCAATATATCAATCCCTATTTATTCTATAGTCATATCTTTCACCATTTTGATATAGTTTTTAAGCTTTAAAATTGCATCTTTGTTTCAATTATAAATATCTAATAATAAAATTAACATAATTAACTTTTCATATATTCATAATTATTTAAAATAACTTTAAATTATATTAAATTTAGAATCATCTTCCATACTACAAATACCAAACTCTCCGATATAAACATTAATAAAATCAAATTCTCAAATATTTTATATATTGATATATATCTAACAAAGTTAAAATACACAAATAGAACTATACATTATAGACGATCCATCTCAACTTTGGATCTACCAAGCGTTGAGAGGGATCAAATCTCTTTTCAATCTAAAAAAAAGGTTTGCATATCAAAAGATTTGATCTCTCGGCAGTAGATCTAGAGTTAAGATGAATCTATGCTAATAGAAAATAAATAAATAAACACACATAAAGTAGAGCCCAAAAACTACTAATAGTAAATTGACTATTTTACTTTAATTTAAATTTATTTTATTTTTAAGTAATTTGATTAAATCAAAACATGAAAACATCTATTCGCTATTAAACTAACCAAAAAAATTGGCTCAATATATTTAAGACACTCAACAATTCTACCAATACACAATTAATTCTAGCCCTTGAAATTACTAGTTAGATATTGGCAAATTACTTACGCATGTATTTGTTCATGCACCACAAAGATATACGTCCACTTGTTTAATAAAAAATACCACATTGCAACTCTAAACTATATACACACAACGAATTCCACAAACACATTTTATTATTAATAGTTGATATTGTTTAATGAAAGGTAGCTCACAATATATCTATGCCTACTTTTAGCATTGTGTCATATTTTTTTGTGGTGGGATGGGACATTGTCCGAACTTGTAAGTGGACGGGTAAGATTTATTTGGTGGCATGGTAAGTAGATGAGTAAGATTTATGGATTTTATATTTATATTTTACTGAGATTAAATATTGTATGCGGATGTCAGTAAAATTGAAATTTATAAATAAATATATAGATTTATATAATATAATTTATTTTTGATGGTGAAAGTTAATGTTTTATAGAAATAAATGTTAAAAATAATAAATGAAATGTTGACTTAAAAGGTTGAAAGATTTATTTTGATAATTAAAAATAGGTTTAGCTTAACCATGTTTGTAATGGTCGTTAGTGCGTAACATAGTTTGCAGTTTGCAGTGGTTGTTACTTTGTAACATATTTTGATGGGGACAATTGGAAAACAGATAAAGATTTCATGAGAATGTGGTTTTTGAATATTGTAGAGAGTAATGTTGAAAGGTTTAATATGGTTTTTAAATATTCTACATAGTAAGGTTGAAAGGTTTCTATTACAGAATTGAAAAGATGGTTATGATAAGTGATTTTAACATGTGGGTTAACTTAATAATATTTATAATGGTTATTAATGTGTAACATGGTTTGTTGGGTTAACTTAAGATGGTTATGATAAGTGACTTTAATATGTGGGTTAACTTAATAATGTTTATAGTGAGTATTAATGTGTAACATGGTTTGTTGGGTTAATTTAATAATGTTTATAATGACTATTAATGTGTAACATGGCAATGTTTATAGTGACTATTAATGTGTAACATGGCTTGTTGGGTTAATTTATAATGTTTACAGTGGTTATTAATGTGTAACATGGCTTATTAAGAAACAATTGGAAAATGGACAAGGATTTTTCAAGAATGTGGTTTTTGAATATTTTTTAAGATGATAATTGTATTATGTTCTCATGGAGGAAATATGATTGAGAAAAAGTGTCATTTATATTTATAAGTGGTGTATTTTTTT
>APFE031423713.1:16633-30472 GCA_000404065.3 Pinus taeda | reverse complement strand
GGAGATGTTACCATGACTAATAAAATAATATAACTTTTATGTTACTTTTTAGTTTTAAAAAGGAAGAAAACGGAGAATATTAATATAGAATAAAATTTGATTATAAAGATATATTATAGTAACAATATATTTTGTAACATCACGTATATAATCACCACAAAACGAACACTACCATTATATATATATATATTTTGTTTAAGATACCAATTTTTGGACAATAAAATATTCCTTCTTAAATGATGATAATGATTAATATATACTAAGATCAAATTTCGTTTATTAAACCTCTAGAAATATAAGATATTATTTGGCTCACTTTAATTTTTAGCATTACTTTCCTCTCCTGTTTCCCCTTCTTCCTCACTCTTATTCACTATATAAATCACACCCATTTATTTGTTCAACTTGTCCATATTATGACCATGATTGGTTTAGGTTTAAATACTAGCATTTGCACCAGATGTTGCAAAGGAAACGTCGTAAGGCATAAATTGAGGAACAATCTTGACATGTAAATGATCATTTAAAAAAAAAATTAATAAAGAAAATGCATGCAAAGGTGGAAGATAAAACTAAATTATTTACATTATCTAAAGTTTATAGATAGTATAATGCTTGTAACAAAGATTGACTCTTGATCTTCTAAGATGTGAAAAACATGATGGTGGTATTTCCACATTTGAAATTGCATCACAACTTTATGAATGATTCTTTATACATAGATTGGACATTTGCATCTATATCCCATGAGTTCTTGTGAGCATTATGTATATGGTGAGTTCCAAGAAGAGTAGTCCATTAAAATTGACCAATATAGGCCAATCCATACTCATAAAAAAACATATATTCCTCTATTATGTATACCTATTTACTATGTCTTTTTGAGTAACGTTGTTGAATAGCTTTTCCAACTCGAGAGTTTACAACTAAAAATCAGACATGTGAACTTTCCAAGACAATTGTAATACATAAGAGTACTATGATTTGATGCACAATCTTGGATATTTATTTGCCAATCACTGTGATGCTTGAGACCTCTTTGTAAACATCTATGCAACAATAGATAACTTTCTCAAAGCCAAAATAACATGTAAAGTTCTCATTGATAATACTTGAATGACAATGACAACATATCTAATTTGTCCTTGATGAATTGGGGGATTAGGTTACCATTGGTATGTAAAGGATGCCTTTGACTTGAGCTCTCACATACACCATTTGTGCTAATAGAAATTTGTGCATATACATTACTAGTTAATTAAATCCAAGAATGAGGAACACGATATATATTTATGATGGTTGACCACAAGTTCTTTCACATTTTCTTGAAGAATAAGTTCCTTGATAGCCACAAGAATCAATACATTCATTCAGAGAAGAAATGTAGGTGGGCCAATGACATCCAACACTTTGTCCATTTACCTAGGCAATTCCCATGTCCATTTCCAAAAGATTTAGGGAAACTAGATCATTATCATATGGAGCATAAAAGTTCATCATATCATGGGTTGATTCTTAGGGAGATCATATCCTGCATCCCATGTCACATCAACTGTATTCTCCATTGAATAAAAACATAACTTTTCTCCTTTCAATCCAATCTAATATGTCCAGATATGTCCACTGATGTGAAGACAAATCATGTGTTCCATCCTTGAAGCCTTTAAATATAACTAGACTAGTGATTCTTGCACCCTTTATGTCAAAAAAAAATATAGTTATGTAGACCAACCATGATACTTAATACATCAATATCATTCCTTCCGGACTTCAATGTAATAGGATTCATTAGTTTGAAATTTTAACTACCACTATTAAGAGTTCAATTACGTGTCAATTTATCAATGATAAAATATAAAAAGCATGTCTCAAGGATTCCACATCTAGAACCGGTTGAGTACCACCATAAAGAAATGGTTCATTCTCATCAACTTGGATATTTATTGTATACCATAAATAGTCAGTAAAGTCTATAATTGTATTAATATGTTCAAGTAAGCTAGGATTGGAGAATGCCTCGCTTCCCGAAATTCCTACTTGCTCATGCATCCAACTCCAATTTGGCCTTATCTTCCACGAATCCTCTGAAGCCTTTGGCATCCCTATACACCCATATTTCGACATTCTAAGTCGAATCCTTGTAAATTGAATAATAGTAAATGCAACAACGGTTCCATAGAACTTTATAAGCGTGAAGAACTTCTAGTTCTGTCAAACATTGGATTGATTCATAAATTCATTCGTTTAGGTACAAAGGCTTCTGCGATGTCTGTGGTATTTAACATGGTATCTCAATAAGAACCCAAAATAGTTTACTTTGACAAAGGGTATTATTCCATATTGATTTAAAACACACCCAAATGAATTTAGTGGTTTCCCCTCTCCCATGCCTTTCGGTTCGACAATATATATTACTTAGAAAATGGATGCAACCAATATTCAAATGATGAATAATAATACCCACAACCAACTTTCTCTTAGAGTTGGAGTGAGGGCTCTGAACAACATATCACTGCATAGTTCCTTCCCTCAGAGTTCACATAAAATAATGCCTTATTGATCTTTAATCTCACATTTCTACTAAGCAAGTATTACTTTAAGTTGCAAGCTTTAAGTAACAAATCTCGAGCTAAATTTTGAAGATGCAAGATGCCATTGAGTTTGATTTTTCTTCCATTCTCCAAATGTAACTTTTCAACAACTATGCCATGAATTTTATGACTGCCATAATATCCCTTCTTGCTACCTTTCCAACAACTATGCCATGAATTTTATGACTGCCATAATATCCCTTCTTGCTACCTTTCCCTGCGATTGCACTATCTCTTGAAACAACATCTTGAATCCTTGAATAGGAAGGATACGAGTGATACATGACTCAAATTTATGGTCTAAGGAGAACCTCATCATCGATCTTGTCAAAATTGAATTATGACAATATATTCAAGCACATTTGTCTCTCTGAAACCTTTACGTTAAGATGCAATTAAGTCCATGAGACAAGATGAAACACCTGTCGGGAAGACACTATAGCTTTGAGTGACTACTATATCATGCATTCTTTGCTTGAGAAGAAATTCTGGAAACCGTAAGTTGATTTTGGGGGCGTCCTTGGCTGTAAGCAGTTTCAAGCCAAGGGTGTTTGAATTTGATACGAATCTTCCATGTAACAAAATGGTTTCTTGTAAATACAATCGATTTCAAACCCCCCCTCCTATAAACTTTGACTGCATTGGGGGGTCTGAAATTGAATAACACTTGGTGATCTTACACATGCATTTGCAAATTGACACTTGTAACCAAGTCATCCAACAAAATGAACCTCTTGGCTTTGCCAAAGAGCTTTATCCCACATGCACGACAAATAAATAACTAAAGTACTTTATATAGAAAAGTATGGGAGGCTTGTTAAAACATGTTGAGCATGAAATATAACTTGTTCAATTCTCCTTTGGAATGGGTCGTTGATTTGTTACGACTTGGACCTGATTTCAAATGGGGTACGATACGTGGTTTGATTGATCTAGGATAAAGGTGCTTCAAAAGCTATCCAGATTTCAAATGGGGGGTACGATACGTGGTTTGATTGAGCTAGGATAAAGGTGCTTCAAAAGCTATCTTGATTTCAAATGGGGGTATAAATCAGATGGGGTACGATAGGATAGGATACTATACGTGGTTTGATTGAGCTTTGATTGAGCTAGGATAAAGGTGCTTAGTTTTTTTCTCGAAGGTGGCAAAACCTATTAAACTTAGGTATCAAACCAATAGTGAGGACAACAATTTCTGGTTGCTATCCGCGAATGTTGGTTTGACTCATCATCGTTATCAAGGAAAACCACGCCACTTGTAATAACTCGCTGGTGGTCCGTAAGGGAGCAGGCTTTCACTCTTGCCAAATGCCTCTGGGTCTTGGGCCGTTAACCTGTTTCCTTACGTCCAAGGAAGACGAAATCTTAGCCAAACAGAAGCAGTTTTACGACATACTCCAGACTTCAAAAGCCATCATAATTTTATATTAAAAAGCTTAATATTAGTGATAACAATATTTAAATAATAATTTCAAAATATTTTATAAAGTATAAAAGATTTATAAAATTATTATATAAATATAAATTATTTATAATAATAAGTTTAATTCAGGTAATCTAGTTTCTTTTTTTTTATAAAGTTGAAAGGCTATTTAACGAGAATGATAGAAATATGAAAAAGGAAGCATTATCTGTTCCAATGATAAGATATGCAACGAGAATCTAACCACGAAATAAAGTGTCAATTTTGATTTTTTTTTTTGTGACATTCTACTAAGAATATGTTGTAACAACTCACCGAGAAAGGTTAGCTGTAGTTATATTTTTGAATTGTTGTTGCGACCATATCTACCATTCTGGAACTCTGTAATTATTTTTGTAGATGGTTTAATACATATATTAGAACATTGTTGCTAGTTTATGTCATGGTGTAAAATCACTTTTTGCCTGTAGTGCTTCGACTTAGGCAGAACCCCCTCAGCTAGGTTTCACTTGCAGTATTTTAGTTGCGTGAATGTGTGAATCATCATGAGTTTCTTTTACAATGATATGTATATGTTTAGTTTGTATATGATTTATTTATTTTTTATTGAAGACTAGTGTTGTTTATGCGTGATTATACTGCTATAAGTTGAATTGAGTTGTTGAATAGGATAAGGGCCCTTGTGTGTGGAAGAATCATGACTTAGGGATCCAACGAAGGTTGCGAATGTAACCCCAGGACTCGAACTAAGATTCTTCAGTTAGTTGGGTTTCTTTTTAGCCATAATCGTGTGATTTTCTGAATTAGATGTTTCAACTACCAAATTGATTAGCTGTTCCTTTGGTGTTGATGAACTAGATAGGTTTTTGTATTTAAATATTTAATATTTTCATTTGACATGTGAGGAACCAGTTATGTTTTTGTTACAATAGACTAATGTGAGAAAATGCTACCTTTGATTTATAGTTAACAAATTAGATCTAGTTCTACATATATTTTGTGGGCGCCTCACCAGTTTACGTTCCCCTGGTTGACAATTTAGTGTTCAACAATTTAAGCAATTAAATTGCCTGTCAATAACATGAGGATCAAGGATTGTGACTCAGTCATAAAGTATCTAAATTCCTTCAATACTGTGGTATGTCAATTATTATATATTGATATTAATATTTCAAAATAAGATAAGTGCATTAGTTTGTTATGTTCTCTACCAAACTTGTGGGATAGTGTAGTTGTTGTAATAGGTAGTATTGCAACCACTTTTAAATTTTGATGAAATAGTCTCATCCTTGTTATTGGAGGAGATGCGACGGAAAAACATGGAAAGTCACAATAGAGCTGCCTTGTCTAGAAGAGGATGCTCTAAAAATAGAAATAAAAATAAGTCCTTGACAGGGAGAGCTAAATCTAGAGGAACCTCTAAAAATCTAGGAAAGTTTGTAAAGGTATGTTGGAGATGTGGAAAACAAGGGCATTAAAAGAAATATTGCAGATCTAAAATTCTTGAGAAAGGGAGGGGATTTGAAGACATGGGCAAAAGAAAAACCCTCCTCAGATGAAGGAGGTGATGTGTTCTTTGATTCTTCAAGTACACACAAAGATCATGAGGCATGGTTGGTCGATTGAGGCCCATGCTTTTATATGACTCCGCATAGGGAGTGGTTTTACGAGTATGAAATATTCATTGGTGGTGTTGTTTTCTTAGGAGATGACTCAATAGCCAAAATCACGGGATGAGTAAAATTCAAGTTGAAGCTCATGGGTGGAAGGATTAGAACACTCCCTGACAGTGTTATACGCATCCCATGATTAGCTAGAAATTTGATTTTTGTAAGCAAGATGATCATAGGTGTAAGACCAACGTTTAGAAAATATACCTACAATATGGTTTAAGGAGCAATGATATTGTTAAGGGGAGTTCAGATTGGAACTCTATATAAGTTATTGGAAAACATTATTAGTGATGGGTGCAACAATTATGTTGTTTCTGAGTGTAGGCTTGACAACAAAAAATATCTTGCAAATTTTGGAGAAAATACTATGTTGTGGCATCAAAGGCTAGGGAATATCAGAGATATGTGGGACTTTGAGTACGACACAATAATGCTATGGTAGAAGGCATGCCTAATTGATCTTTGGATTTTGATTTCTATGAGCATTACTTATATAGGAAGAAGAATAAGGTAAGATTCTCTGTATGGATTTGAGGTTAGGGGGAATATCATAGTTGGTGCATAATGATGTGTTTGGACCTATGTTGGTTCCATCATTAGGTAAATATATGTACGATGTATCATTTATAGATGAATTCTTGAGGAATACATGGATTTATTTCCTCAAGAGGAGATCTAAAGTCTTTGACAAGTTAAAAGAGTTTAAGAATCTTGTGGAAAATCAGAAAGAGAATAAAATTAAAGTATTGAGGACAAATGATGGTGGATAATTACGCGGGAATGCATTCAAATAATTCTATAAGAAGAGTGATATAGAAAGGTAGAAGACTACTCCATACACACACCTCAACATAATCAAGTTTCATAAAGGATGAACATGACACTGATGGAAAAAGAAAGGAGCATGCTCAATGGTGTCAAGTTAGGACAATAATTCTGGGTAGAGGCAGTGGACACTACATGTTATTTGGTAAATAGATCACCCTCATGAGAATTGGATGAAAAGAATCCACATGAGGTATGGACTAGTAAGAAACCTTCTCTTAAACATCTTTGGGTATTTGGATGTGATGCTTATGTACATGTTCCAAAGGAGAATAGGAGTAAGATGGATAAGAAAGCTGAAAAGTGTATCTTTATTAGATATAAATATGGTCCAAAAGGTTATAAGACTTGGAACTAAAAAACTAAGAAGGTTGTGTATAAACAAGATGTGATATTTAAAGAAGTCAAATACGTTTTGAAACAAGAAGTTATACCGAGGGAGAAAGAACTAGAAAAGATAGAGTTTGAAATGAAGGATGATGAACTAGACTCTATAGTAGAAGAAGAATTAGAAGACGAAGAACCACATACTCTGATATTTAGGAAATCAGTTCAAGAAAGAAGGTAACCAGAAAGGTATACTCCACCTGATTTCCATTCAAATTTTGCTTTGTTTATTACTGAAGATGATCCTAGAACTTTTAGGGAGGAAGTGGATTCAAATTATGAAAAAATCTAGAAAAAGTCCATGGTTGAAGAAATAGTAGCCTTAGACAAGAATGAGGCATGGGATCTAGTGGATTTGTTATTTGGAAGAAAGCCCATTAGTAGAAAATGGGTGTTTAAAAACAAGTTGAATGCACAAGGCATAGTAGATAAATATAAATCTCAATTAGTATCAAAGGGCTTTCTCAGGTAGAGGGAATTGATTTTAGTGATATATTTTCTCCTGTTGCCAAGTTAACTTCTATTAGATTTATTTTATCTATTGCTACTTTTAATTTTTAAGTAGAACACATGGACGTGGAGACAACAATCCTACATGGGGATCTAGAAGAAGAAATCTACATGAAGCAACCAAGAGGCTTTGTTATGAAAGGAAAGAAAGAGTTTTATGCAGGCTAAAAAAGTCCCTATATGGGTTAAAGAAATCACCAAGGATGCGGTATTGAAAATTTTATTTTTATATACTAGGACTTAGCTTCAGAAGGAGAAAAGTAGATAATTGTGTATATTTAAAAATAGTTGGTGATCGCGTGTAACATCCTCATGTTAGATTCCGTGTAAATAAATAATGTATGGACATTATAAAAGCAAAAATAAAACCAAGGTCATGGGGCACATATTCCAAGCTAAATGAAGGGAAAAATATTACGCCGGGATCCACTTGTGGTTAATTATTTATTGGCTATGGAAATTGGCATTGGCAAGAGGCAAAAGGCAATAAATGGAAATTAGTTATTACGGGTCAGCAAGGACATGAGACAAAAATGCAAAAAGAATAAAGGAAAATGAAGGAAATTCCACTTCAACGGGTGGGGAAGAGCAAGATAAAAGAAATGATAAAAATAGTAAAAGAATATGCATGCAAGGAAAAATTAAAGAAAAGGAAAAGGAAAAGAAAAGAAAATTGGAGAGACAACATTCTAACATTCTTTTTAGGAAAAGCAAGGAAAAAGGAGAGAGAACACTAGGGCACTTAGAGCACAAGGAGGACAAGCAACACACAAGCAAGAGATAAACAAGGAAATTAAGGAGCACAAGAGGAATTCATGTGGTAGCCAAGAACAAGGTTTGGACAACAACAAGCAAGGGCAAAAAATAGCTGAGGATTTGCAAGTAACAATGTGCTTATTGATTATCTTGCTAGGATTTGAATGCATGGTTCATGCATTGGTTTATTGGTCATGTTTGCTGTCATTGGAATAGGGTTTTCCTAGATTGATAGTCTTGTACAAAATTTCCTTATGCCATTTCCTGGATAGGCATGGTATAGTGGGTTCCCTGTTTGCTTAAGCTTTAGATTTCCAGTAGGTTTTGGATCTTGGTTGAGGTGGTCTCAAGAAAAATCCCAAGGGTTGAGGGTGGATATGGATTTCTTTGGGAAGCTCTTGATAGGTGGGTGGAGACAAGAAAATTCCTTTGGGCATGGTGAAGAAATTTTGAGGCATCCAAGCTTATATTGGTTTTGGTGATTTCTGGACCTTGTGTTGGGTGAAATCACTGTGGCTCGAGGTTGGAGGCAGTTTCCTCTAGAATCCCCATTTAGTTATGTTTTGGTTTATCCCATGTAATCCTAAATTCAGGCTTGGAATATGGCACGGGAGTGGTTGGGATGAAAGAAAGATTTGGTTCAACCTGATCTATGATTAGATGGTACATGGAAGTCCCTGACTTGGTTGGAACTATGCATATGTTATTATATTTTTTTCTTTAATGAGATATTGAGCATAAGATTTGGTTTAATGTATTGATTATGTCACTGGTTTGTCATGGCTTTATTATGGTTAAATGCTTGTTACATGCATGGTGTATTTCTTGTTATACGAAGTGTTCTTGTTATTGATCTTACTCATGGTTTTGACAGGTTCATGGATATTTTATATGGACGCACGAGCTAATATGTGTTTATTCCAGCTAGTATGAGAGGGAAGCAAGCCTTCTTGGTGAACATTTGATAGAACTTATGAAATAGTGAACAAATATTTATTCATGCCTCATAAGTACCATAGTCACAAAGTGTTTGTATAAATGATTCACATGTGTTGGGAAAGATTGAGAAAGAACTGAGCATAAGAACAAAAAATGAATACTTGTACTTATCATTGATAGAGTTTTGGAGAATTCTGGGCAGTTGGCCTGTACGCTAGCCCTAAAATTCCATAACAAGGTTCGTGGTCGCACCTTCAGAACTAGGAAATTTCAACTCTAGCCACACTAAGGATGAGTTATTTGTGCGGCTTTAGGCCTCTGGACACTATAACAAGCCTGTATGCGTGCAGTTGGAGGCCTCTGGCCGCTCTAACAAGCCTGCATGCATGCAGCTGTAGGCCTATGACAGCTCTAACAAGCTTTCATGTATGCGGCTGGGCTGTAATCTAGGTCAAGGGGTAGTCATAGCTCAAGGAAAATGGTCACTAGTGTAAATAGATTGACAAGCAGTGTGATCATGTGTCCATGGGTGTTGAAGTAAGTTTTGACAAGTGGACCCCATTTCCATAACTACATCTTTGAAGTTGGGCTATGCATGGTAACTCTTAGCTCATGTTTACCCTAGTAAGTCGTAAAAGTGGGTAAATCTTGGGTGGGGTGTTACATCGTGTTATTTGTTTGGTCTTATATGTGGATGATATGTTGCTGATTGGAAATGATAAGGAAGTCATCTAGGAAGTGAAAAATCGGTTGTTCTCTTATTTTGACATGAAGGATCTCGATGCTGCAAATTTTATCTTGGGGATGGAAATTGAAAGAGATTGGGCAAACAAGAAACTTTGGTTAAGTTAGAGGAAATATGTAGAGACAATACATAGAGGTTTATTATGAAGGAATGCAAATCGGTAAAGGTGCCTATTCCTGTAGGTGTAAAGTTATTTGTAGACGAGTGTCCTAAGACACAAGAAGAGGAAAAGGACATGTCCCATGTTCCATATGCCAATGCGGTTAGAGGCTTGATGTATGCAATGGTATTTACTAGACCAAACATTGCACATGCATTGGGAGTATTGAGAAATTATATCTTAAAAAAAAAGAGGAAGATAGTTTTTTTATATTTGTGTAGCACTATTGGATATGGATTATGTTACTAAGAAATACTAGGACTAGACAAAGTGTTGTACATACATGACTTTGTTGATGTAGACTAGGCTAGAGATCTCGATTGCAGAAGATTTACAAGTGGGTATTTTTTTAACCTTTTTGGAGAAGAAATCAGTTAGATGAGCAAAAGACAATTTGTAGTGGCACTCTCAGCTATAGAAGGTGAATACATGGTATCCACTCATGCAAGCAAGGAAATAGTATGGTTACAAGCATTGTGTTTAGGTATTGGGTTGGTACAACAAACTGTAAGGAAATATTCTAATAATTAAAGTGCAATCTTCCTAGCAAATACTAGCCCAACTTATCAATCAAAGACAAAGCATATTGACGTTCAGTTTAACTTTGTGAGAGATATGATTAAAGACAAGAAGGTGTTGTTGGAAAAAGTGGACACTTTGAATAATGTTGTTGATTCATTAACAAAATTTGTTAGAACTACAAAGTTCTCTCGGCATAGAGAAACAATGAACACTATTTCCTTGGGTTGTTGATCATCTACTCCTGTCACCCTCTATGTGTAAAGAAGACAAGAAGTGGGAGAATGTTAGGTATGTGTTATATTCTTTGCATGACTAGCCTCATGCATTGTACATTGCACTAGGCGTCGCAAGTTCCCCTAAATTTTTTATCGGGTGGTTTTTTGTGTATATTTTTGGTGATTTCCAACACATGGTTTTTGTTAAAAGCAGTTTCATGGCACATAGTGGTTTTTCCCATGGTTTTGTAGTTTTAGTTAAGGAACTATAGTTGTATTCTAATCTAGGGTAAATGTATTGGCGGTTCATGGATGTCGTGGGATACATATTATATTGTAATTGTATATAGAAAATATATATTCAAAATCTTGTAGTTTTCCTGGTTTGGGTTTCCTGGATTAAAATTTGTATTAATATGTGTGCTTTGCATTGCATATTTTCTATTTTAATTAATATTTTTTTTAGTAATTAATTATAAATGGTTAAAACCTATAGGGAAGATAAAACAACCAAATTTGTTGGTAGGATCCAACACTTGCAACAGTAGGTGCATGGTATCTTGCAAAAGGACAATGTTGAGTACACAAAATGACAGACCAACATCGAGTCCCACACAAGTTTTATGTTGGTGATAAAGTGTGGTTGCATTTATAGAATGAGCACTTAGCATGTCCCCATAGGAAGCTCATACCACTTTTCTATAGGTGTTACACCATCACAAATATTGTGGATAAAAATGATTTCAAATTAGGTATTCCTCCTTTCCTTGGATTGCACCTAATATTTAATGTGGGATTGCTCTCACAATAATTCCACCTTTGCTAGACACCTTTGAATTGGCTAAGCACTTGGACCCAACATCATTCAATCTTGACTGCATTGAGGAAGCTATATTGGATTGAATCATTGACACCAAAATGAAGACCTTTTACTATTAGAACATATGACACTATTGGGTTGTCAACACACGACAACTTCTTCAGTAATGCAAGTAGATCATTGGGATTCAAATTCAAAAAAAGTGTCCCTATCTCCTCCATGATTTTGATGCAATATGGACCATTTCTTTTTAAGGGTGGGGCAAACTTATATAGTTGTGAAAAGAATGAAAGGTAATGTAACATACACAAAAAGATAGAAGAAAGTACAATAATAAAACAAAAACAAACTTTTATTAATGAATAAATAAGTAGGATATCGTAGATAAAAAAATAGCTATAATGGCGACATCTTATCTATGAAGAGAGAGTGATGGCAATTGCTCATTTGCAAAAATATATTACAAGAGGTCGAAAATGATTTTTAACGTAAATAAAAAGCCCTAAAGGTCCAAAATTCTTACTCTAGGAGGTGAAGCACGAAAAGGTTTGTGGGCTCAAAAGTGGTTAGTTGATATGTCAACTTCCCGAGGGCACAAATTTAGCATAAAACATTCATTTGGAACACATGATTGCTCATTAGAAATATTTAACTAACAAATACAATTCTTGGTTGTCTCGGGGAGGCTTGTGGAACTCCTGGGCGCCTATATCAACAAAAAAATCATTTAAGTCCTCAAAACGACCCCAAAAGTTTAGGACCCAAAGAATCATAACAAAACTGCAAATTTGGAGAGCTATGTTGATTCATTGGAAGAGGTGTATGGTTAACAATATCCTTGATTAGTTTGACTAAGGAGTACTCAATGATTTTGTTGAATTTTTCAAATATAATTGAAGTTATAAGAAGAATTTTGGTGTAAATCACATAAAGAAAGACTTTTGCCGACGCGTTTTGAACCAACTAGTGTGGTTCATCGTCAGGACAAGTTGAAGAGACAGATCTAGTTTAGCGCGTTATATAGTTCAAGCAGAGATTCCAACAGCTACAACAGATTTACGTCTAATTTTGACCCAAGGACCCTGATAAATTATTATTATTCTTATTGTTATTATTATTCCCGATATTTACTATTTTATTTGTGGAAATAAGTTGAACTAGGTAAAAAATAAAATAAAATAATAGTTTATTTATTTAAATTCTTAAAAATAACTATATATAACAATCTTTATCCTTAATATTTATTATTATATTTATGGAACTTAGATAAATTAGGTAAATAAATCCCATATTTACTTAAGGTTAGTTTAAAAATTATTTTATTACAATATTTAATTAATTATTAAATATATATTATATATATATATATATATATATATATATATATATATATATAACTACATTCAATGAAGAAATGTCAATAAAAGTAGTTAATATAAATACACGGAGAAAAGAGTTAGTATATAAGAATAATAAACAGTATCTTCATGTCGATTCCCATCATTTCCCTGCTCAGAAGATGGGTGTTCTCAACACCCTCGCTACTCGTGCCCTTAGGATTTCGGATAATGAGAGCTTGGACAAGGAGAGATCCCATCTCCTTGATGTCTTTGTGGAGAATGGATATAGTAGGCGCCTTGGTCAGAAGGCTTTTCTTAAGGCCTCCAGAAATGCGTTAATTAAGAAAGAACCAAGGGAGCACCGTCTAGGTGTCCATCTTCCATATGTCCAAGGAACCACAGACAAGATTGCTCGGATCCTTAAGAGATTCGATATTCCCTCTACCTTCAGGCCCCTCAACACCATCCGGAACTCCCTCCGATCGGTAAAGGATCCCGTTAACCCTAAGGATATGAAGGGTGTTTATTTGATCCCATGTTCCTGTGGGACACCCTATATAGGGGAAATGGGGCGCTCCATCCAACAGAGGATTAACGAACATGTGGCTGACCTGAGACATGGGAGAACCAAGTCTTCAGCGTTAGCAGAGCATGTGGATAAGACCAAGCATCAGGTCTGTATTTAGGAGGCCAGGGTCGTGGCCAAAGTTGCTCAGTTCCATCATCGTAAATTCAGGGAAACCATTGAAATCGAAAGAAGGCCTATCAATCTCAATAGAGATGATGGCTGGAAGATCAATAGATCTTGGATCCCTACCCTGTCGTCCTAGTATCTTCTTCTTCTTCTTCTTTTTTCTATGTTACTATTTTTTCTATATGTGATATATTATTATTACATATTATTTATTATGGTATTATTAATTTATATGGACT
>APFE031423713.1:0-16088 GCA_000404065.3 Pinus taeda | reverse complement strand
TATTAATATATAAGGGTTATTTATCATTTATTGTTTACTATATATTAGGGTTTATATATTATATATTAGTATTAATATTTTATTATTCTTAGATACTAACTCTTTTCTCCGTGTAGTTATATTAACTACTTTTATTGACATTTCTTCATTGAATGTAGCTATATATATATATGCATATATATAATAATTAATAAATAATAAACTAATCTTTTAAACTAACTTTAAGTAAATATGGTATTATACCTAATTTATCTTAGTACCATAAATATAAATATAAATTAAGGAATAAAGATTGGTGATTTATAATTATTTTTAAGAATTTAAATAAATAAACTATTATTTTATTTTATCTTTTACCTAATTCAACTTATTTCCACAAATAAAATAGTAAATATCGGGAATAATAATAACAATAAGAATAATAATAATTTATCAGGGTCCTTGGGTCGAAATGAGACGTTAATCGGTTGTAGCTGTTGGAATCTTTGCCTGAACTATATAACACGCTAAACTAGATCTGTCTCTTCAACTTGTCCTGACGATGACCCACACTAATTGGTTCGAAACGTGTCGACAAAAGTCTTTCTTTATGTGATTTACGCCGAAATTCTTCTTATAACTATGATGGATCACAGAAGCCTCAATTCTATAATTGAAGGTTGAATATTTATGATGGATTAATATAAGGGAGATGAGGAGACCGTTAGTAACATAAACACTGCTTATATAAGGAATGATGTCACTTTATTTGAAATGCATTAATGCCAAAGGATTTTTGGGCATTTGCGTCTCCTTTATGTACACTTACAATCACGTAAGACATCATGCAAGGAAGAATGGTTTAATTTTTAGTTGTAGACACCTTGGGTTTTTTACACTTAAAATAGTTCCATTATCAACTTGAATAACTTACATGTTATTTCACCTTTCCAAGTTCAATATTTGATACTTTGAATTCTAAAATTTGAAGTCATATTTTTTTCCTTCATTTATATCTAGATAATTATTACAAAGTTTGTGCACCAAAGGCCATATGTTGACTACGTTGTTTTCCAATGTTTGTAAAAAGGCATCCAACTTTTGAATCCCCTTAAACATCATGCACATTGATGCTTTTCCTTTTCCTTATTTTATTTTCCTTTTATTTTTAAAAAAATATTATTAATCTACTAACATATTACTTAGGAAATAAAAGAAACTTTAGAACAAAGGGCATATTATGTGCAAGACTTTATTTATTTATATATAAAAAATTATTTTTTTTTTTAAAAAGAAGTTGTTGCTAAACTAAATATCCTTATAATACAAATTTACAGTGTTTTAGTTGATACCTTAAAAAAATATTTGAGCTTTTTCTACAAACTATATAAGTATAGCCTATTCTAAAACTATTTCTACATCTATAGCAAGCATACTTACAAACTAACACATAACTAAAATTGAACATGAAATTGAAAAAAATATATCCTTAGGGGCCATTTCTATCCATTCCTTTGAATTCTTCACAGTAGCTTCACTTGGGCCCTTTTCCATGATTGATTGTACTAAAGGATGAGCTTCAATCTCAACAAATGGCAAGCTAGAAGGTGGCAATCTATTTATATCCATGACCTCTTCTTTAATTTAAAAAAAAAAATAGTGAAGAAGGATTCTCTAGTGGACATGGAAACAAAAGGGTGAGGAGACCCATAAATGGACAAAAGAACACACAAGTGCTCCACCACTTTGACAACATGTGATACAAGAGTCACAACATTGCTTCCAACGCTAATTTATTTTGCCTTTGTGAGTGTATAAACACCTTCATCTACATTTTCCTTTAGCTTCTCTCTCTACACTCAATTTTCCACCCCACATTCTAATATTATCCACCAATTCCTTTTTTAAATAACCATTTACACAAAATTATGTATTTTTGTCAACTCTTTTTCATATTTTTTCATCCCCAAATTCACTAATGCTAGCTCATATCATATCTAGCAAACATTAGCATGGTGGTAATTAACCATGATTTCACTTTATCCATGACTAATGGAAGTTCTTACTAGTTGAAACATCGATCAAGATTACAACATATAGGGCCCCTCCTCACCTTTCAAAATAATGGGCTTCATTTATTTACACAACACTACCACAGGACCCCAGCCAAATATTACTCAATAACATCAAGAGAGTCACCTTTGGAACCCATAACAAAAACCCACTTTCAATAAGCAATCCCATTTTTGTATGAATTATTATATCATGCATTAGTGCATAATTAACAATGAGGAATGTGGGATTTGATTCCACCATTGTTGCAACTTGCATGGATATACAATTGTTTGAAAAAATTCTCCTCAAAGTTTGATTGTGTAAGGTCATGGGAAGGTAGCTTTGAATAGTGTAACTCCACCGCTAGTGGCTAATATAGGTTCCTCCATGTAGACACCAACGTTGGCTTGGCGATCCACATTTTTGTTTTGTATTTTAACACTTGGAAATTTTCTAAGTTTACAAAGTCTTTGGCTAAGTCCATAAATATTTGCAGGAGACAAGCAATACCAATATTAAAAGGTATAATCCTCATAGAGAGAACTCTAAGGATGACAAGTGAATCCCCTATTATCATCATAACATTGATATCTATTTCTTTGAGCATGCACAAACCTTGAAAGAGGCCATAACCTCTCTTTCATTGTTGGTGGAAACCCTAGTCACCAAGCAAACTCTAAATCATTTTGTCCTTTAAGATCATATGTGATTAGCTCGTTCTTCCTACACTTTTATCCAACTCTTTATTAAACACTATTAGATACACACTTTTCATTTGATGAAACTTAAATCTTTATCAAACATTAATTTTCAAATATACATATAATTTTCAAACTCAATCAAAATATACTATATATTTTCCTTTTTTAAATATGAATCTTCAACCAAAATTATTATTATATATATATATATATATATATATATAACTTTCTACTCAAACAAAATATACTAAATATTTTCCTTTTTAAATATGAATCTTCAACCAAATTAATATTATATATAATATATATATATATATATATATATATATATATATATATTATATATATAATTTCTAACTAAACAAAAATATACTATTTTTTTTTTAATAGGACTGTTTAACCAAAATGTTATATATATAATATATATATTATATAATCTCATAGACTTACACTATGATGGATATATATTTAATAGTGTAATATATTTAATGGTGCAATTATAATATACAAAATGGTCATTAGAAATAACATTGATATAAACATTGTTAACATTGAAGTGAGGGTGAATAGTATCACAACGAAATATTTGTCATCCACATCAAAACTTCAAACTTGTAAATTAGTAAAAGTTTTAGTATAAATGACATTTCATAATTCTTTTTTAGTCTACACAATTTTTTGTAAATAAAGACAAAAACTATATTACTTTAGCATGAAAAATATGAGAATGGGCAACGCTTTTACTTTAGTGTGATGATCTCAAATTATAAGTTTATCCAATAGCTTGAAATATAATTATAAATGGTCGTCACATCGCGCTCACAATCAAAATATTGTTGGTAACCACATCTATTACTTGTGATTTTTATTACAAAGAAGCATCGATCCTTTGCTCGAGAGACAACACATACACTATAAACATAATATAATATATGCAAATGAAATAAATAAATTGTAGTTCTAGGAACTAGTGGCACACTACATTATGGACTATGCATAGATAAATGACAAAATTTCCACAGTTATGTTTTTTCAATATTGCAATTGGATTTTTTAGAAACTTGATCTCATCTTGGAATGGTCATCATAATTATTAGATTGACAAGGTTAAGATGATCATTGTGTTGGGAAGGAAGCATGTATTAGATTTGTAATGCTTGGAATTATTGTTATGGGTTGTTATTTAAAAGTTAAAATGTTTGAAGTTTGGAGTATGATATATATTATTTGTTTCAAAATTTCGATATTATTTTTAGTAATGATTATTGTTATATAATCAAATAGGGTATGTTATTTTTCTCTGTGTTTTTATTTTATGAGAATTTTGATTTTATTTCTAAGTTTTAGGTTGGGGAGAATGGAGATGAGATAAGCCATGCTATCTTTCAAAGTGTAATTCACTTAAATAAAGTTCTAAAGATGAAAGAGGATTCCCCTATTATCATAACAATATTGATGCTCATTTTCTTTGATCACACATAGACTTTAAAGATGGCACGACTTCTTCTTCATTGTTGGTGCTAACTCTCAATCACCAAGAAAATCTACATTCATTTATCCCTTGGGACCATATATGACCCTCTTTGCTACTACCTTCCTTATATACAACTTTTTGTTAGACACTGCGAAATACATACTTTTCATTTGTTGAAACTACAAATATCTATCAAAATTAACATTCAAATATACACATAACCTTCAAAATTCAAGTGAACACACTAATTTTTTCTTTTTAAATATAAAATCTTCAACCAAAATGTAAAACCAATTATTTTATTTATATTATAAAATTAATTATATTAATATTTTAACGTTATTTTTTTAACTCATATAAATCTAAATGTCATTAACATATTAAACATACACTTATAGTCATAATTGTAACATTTTGTAGGATGTCATATATGTAACAATTATAAGGTAAAAAAATAAAAAAATGTTGGTAAGATATCAATGATATCAACATAAAAGTGAGGGTGAAAATATTTGTTATTCATGTCAAACATATATTAGTAAATATTTTGGTATAAATAATGTTAGATGAATTCCTCTTGCCTCGTTATTTATGTACTTAATTTTATTCGCAATACACATTTTTCATAAGTAAAAGTAAAAATTATATTACTTTTATATTAAATATAGGTGTAAGTTACCATTTTACTTTGATGCAAGGATCTCAAATTACCAATTTATCCTTAACTTGAATCTCAAATTACCAATTTATCCTTGACTTGAAATAAAGTTGATTATGATAATCACGACGAGGTATAATGCTCACAATTAAAATATTGTTGATAACCGTATCTATTATTTATGATTTTTATTACTAAGAAGCATCATTCCTCTGGTTACATAGAACACAAATATTATAAACATAATAGGACATTTGAAATTGAAAGTATACAATTATAGTGCTCGGAACTAATGGCATGTTGCATTGATGGATTATACAAAGATAAATGACAATATTAAAGGTCCACGTTTTTAATATTGCATTGGATTCCCAAGAAACTTGATCTAATTTTGGAATGGCCATCATAATTATCAAATTGACATGGTTGGGATTGTGTGTATTATCTTGTTGTTTCTCTTGTTCAAGTGTCTCAAGAAGGATTCATGTATAAGTCATTTCATGTTTGGAATTGTATTTAGTTTTCACTCGAAGGATAAAATGGAGTTTAGAGTACGAGATATGAACCATTTGTTTCACATATTCAATGTTATTTCTCAACAATGACCATTGTTGTATAATTAAATAGGGGATGTTATCTTTGTTTGTGTGTTTCTATCATGAGAATCTTGGCCTAATTCCTGAGGCTAAATTTTGGGAGAATATAGATGAGACTGGTACAATAATCTTGAGTTTTGGGAGAATATAGATGAGATTGGTACAATAATCTTGAGTTTTTGAGTAATTATGAGATAACTTATATTTAGTATTGAAATTAACAATTGAGATAAGTAAAACTTCATGATGGCAAACTCTTCTTAAGTTGTCAAAGTTCATGGCAGATTTTCTAACACATAGACTTGATTGTTCACAAAGTGTGCGGTTGTTTATTAAATTTACTGGGGCTCATAGCAACATTGTAAGAGTGTGCAAAATTCTTACATTGGCTAAGCATGGTGTTAATCTTGACTCCATGGTGTTAATCTTGACTCATGGATTTTAAGAGTAGACTTGGACATTTTAATAAAGTTGAAAAAACATAATGAATGACCCACTCTCTAATGATGACTATGGAATAGTTTTCTCCTCCTACATGAGGATTTAAGTTCAATAGAGGAAAAAACTAGACATGACCATTTTCAATTCCGTCATGCACCTCCCTCTCCTCTTGCTATTGCATCTCAACTTTGTCAACCTTCTCTTAAATGTCCTCATGATGTTACTTAACATCATAGTTGGATTTAATAGAAAGATTGTAAGGATCGGGCTGAACTTAGGAAATCCAAGTACAAAGATGGAAAATTCCATATAGACCACTTGAATTTTTCTAGTTACACTCACCAACCCTTATGTCTCAACACCAATGCATGAGATGCCCATTAGGGGAATAAGGGATAATTGTAACCACCTCCTCCCACATTTACCCACTTTAGCCGATTTACTCGAGGTAAACATTAGTTGAGGGTCACTATGATAAGGCTCAACCTCCTATATGACCTTAAGGAAATGGAGTCAACAACTTAAGACCTTACTGACTTCCCTCAGGTGTTACAAGACCTCTAAGAGCTACCCAACCCCTCCAGGTGTACAACCCCTGAGCTAACTCTCTTTTTAACTGACTTAGAGTCTTAGTTGCTCCCTTGAAAAGGCCTCCAAGTTACTGTAAGCATCTAGTCACTCCCACAAGGCTAATTCTCAACGACTGTGGACTTTTTCAGTCAGATCTATGCCAACGACCCCAAATTATGGGCCACTTTTTCAAGGCTAGAATTCAGGCCTCTGCCCAAAACTCAATGAAACTTCTAGAAATGATAAATAACATAGAAACAAAACTTCTAAATTCAAACTTGAACAAGGATTTGACCTAACCCCTCCCAACCAAGATAGACATTCTATCAAACGCTTGGTAAACATGCAACCCACAGGTCATGAATGCATATATGAACATAGGGATCTGAAACTTATCTGAGGTTTAACAAGAAGGGCCAATGCCTTTTCACAATAGTTGTCATAACACCAGTTAAATCATGCATTCATTAACCAAACATTCATTAATTAAAATGTGATAAGAACCATACTTAGATATTTCATATAACTGTGCTTATAACCAACATATAACGAGGTATATAACAATGATAAAATAACCATTAAAGCCACATAATAACAAGTATAATTACTCATCAAAGACAAGAGAAACTTAGCTCGTATTAATCATATGCAATAGCCAACCAAGCCAGGGAATTCCACGTACCACCTGAATATAGATTGGGTTGAACTAAATATTTCTTTCAGCCAATCACCCCCATTCCATATTCTAAGCATGAATGTGGGATCTCATGGGATAAACCAACCCATAAATAGCTAAGGGAATCAAAAGGTTAAACCACCTCCACCCTCACCATACCGCGATCTCACCTAGACTGGTCTTGAGATCACAAAACCAAACTGAGCTTAGATGCCTCAGAATTCCTTCACCATCCCTTGATGAATTTTCCTGTTTCCACCCACCTATTGAGGGCTTCCCGGAGAAAACCATCTCCACCCCCAACCCTTGGGATTTTCCTGGGACCACCTCACCCGGATCCAAAACCTTTCAGCAATCCAAAGCTCAACCAAGAAAGAATCCCATGGCACCATGGCTATCCAGAAATGGCAAGGCAAGGCTAAAACCATTGTCGAAACCCGACAAAACCCATGTCAATGATAACAAATGAACCAAATACACACATGCACATACCATGCATGCCAAAACCAATTAGGAAAGCATACATGCAACTTATTACCTGCAAGTATTCCCGTTGAAGCTACTTGATACAACCTTTCCTTTCTTGATCCTTGCTTTCCTTTGCTTTTCTTGTCCTTCCTTTGCTTGCTTGCTTTCCTTCTCCTCTTGGTGCTCTTCTCCTCTCTGAGACTAATTCCAAAACTCAACCGAAAAAGGGCCCCAAATTGATGCTCTTATGTCTTTTAAATTATTGATGCCTCTGATTTCTTCATTTTCCCTAATTTTCCTTTAAGTTCCTCCTCACATGCAACTTGCGACCTTTCACCTCCCTTTTCTTATATTTTCCTTTATTTTCATAAAATAAATGCCAATAACAAAGCCTTTGCCATTGCCTTTGCCAATTCCACCCTTAGCCATAATAAACAACAAGTGGTGCCCACTAGGATACTTCATTCGACATTCAACTTGGAATAAGTGTCCCATGACCTTGATCTTATTTTGCCTATTTTATTACATGAACTTTTAACCTTGGGCTGTAACAATAATGCCTAGATAATCTCTCATTATCATTAACTAGCAAAATCAAAAAATAATATATCTAAAACTCTATAGCATTTGGTGTAGACAACACCATAAATAAATAATTTTGAACTTGAGTGCCAAATTTTAGCTCAGCACTTTCTCACTCAAACATTATCTACACATATCCACATCATATCTCTTCATTAATGTTATTTATACTAATAAACTATCATAACTGAGTGGTCAAGCCGCAATAATGTTGTATTATGCTATTTATCCACAAAGACATTAAAAATATATTAATATTAATAAGGGTCTAATAATAATTGTTATCTCGAAACCAATGTTGTATGCTCTTTATCTTTATGTGAAAGTTTGTCCTATGGAAAAGCTTGTTGTCTTACGTCATTATGCTTGTCACGCAATATATTTTCAGGATCTTGAAAGCCAAAGTAGTAGGCTCACAATACTTTTCATGGTGGTATGTCACAAAGTTTGTAGTGGCATGGGAGATAGTCCAATTCGTAGGCGGATGAGTAAGATGCATGTATTTTACGTTTATATTTTAGTAAGGTCAAATAAGCGTACCAGACTCTAGGTTATAAATAGATGTGTTGATTTATATAATATGCATTATTTTAATTATTAAAGTTATTTTTTTTAATATGGAATTATTAAAGCTACTTTTCTTTTAAAAATACGGAAAAATATTGAAAATAAAAAATAAAATGTTGATATGTGAGGTTGAAAAGTTTATCTTGACAATGAAAAATATTGAAATTAATAAATAAAATGTTAGTATACGAGGTTGAAAGGTTTACAATGATAATTAAAAATTGGTGTATGATTAGTGACTTGAACAAGTGGTTGTTAGTTTATAAAGTGGTTAGATGGAGACAATTGGAAAATGGATAATGATAATGTGGTTTTTGAATATATTTTTTAGAGGATAAGGTTGGAAGGTTTCTCTCACAACTAAAAAAATCTCTAGGATGAGTGACTTTAATATGTAGGTCAGTTTAACAATATTTGGAGTGGTTGTTAATATGTAACAATTGGAAATTGGATGAGGATATGTTGAGAATATAGTTTTTAAAGATGATAAATGTGTTTTATTGTGATGGAGAAGACTTGGCTAAGAAAAAATGTCATTTACATTGGTGTATCTTTTTAATATGAAAAGATGTTAATATGGGATGTTATAGTGAGTAACTGAGGAATATAAATTTATTATTATAAGATCTCAATATGAGAGGTTATAATTATTATTTTTTATTTAAAGAAAAAGAAGAAGAATAATGTAAAATATAATTTTATGATAGAGATATATTATTGTAATAAGATAGTTTGTTATATTATATAGATCATCATTACAAGTCAAAGATTAATATAAGACATGTTATCAAAGCATTTAACAATGTTTATATTAATTTTTTAGATACCAATTTTTGGACAATAAAAGTTTCCTTTTTAAATTATGATGATGAATCACACTGATTCTACTCAACTAATATAAGATATGTTATCAAAACATTTAACAATATTTATATTAATTTTTTTAGATACCAATTTTTGGACAATAAAACTTTCCTTTTTAAATTATGGTGATGAATCACACTAATTCTACTCATGGTGTTATTCAAAGTATTTATGCAAATGTTAGGATCAAGGATGGTAAAAGGGAGGAGAAACCAAACATAATAGTACCATTGCCCTCTATAGAAGTTGCAAAGTCATTACATAATATGCTTATTGTTTGCAAAAACACCAAGCTAAATACTTTAAACGAAACACAATATACATTGTGTTGTGATAGAGTTAGAAGTCCCGAAAATAACATAGAAAATACATTAAATATAGTGGGTGATGCGACTTCCTCCAACACTGGCATTCAAGTGGGACAAAATAACCTCACACCCTTAATATTTTAGGACTACAAAAAATTAATCGTCAATGTTTGAAACCACCCCATTGATGACTACAGTAAGAGGCTTTTGAAAAGAGGGTTTAATTTTTCCATAACCCTTCACAAAATTCCCATTGGAGAGATTATTTATAGTATGGAGAGCGGAATAAAAAACTTGTGTGAAGACATAAAAGAAGAATTTAAACAAGATTGCTTAATAATTCTTTGAAGAGAAAAACCACCCAAAAGTAACATCCTTAAGCAAGAATATTTTCCTGTCGAGGCCTTGAATAATGACCTTTATATAGTTCCCCTTTAGGTTGTCAAAGGAGGAGTTCTGGTCATTATGAATAAAGGTGATTGTATTGAGAAAATGTTGGACCATCTGAATAACAATGGGACTTATAAGAAACTCAACAAAACCTCCCTAACAAGGTCTCAAGATATGTCTCTAATGTGATCAATTCTAGTGGTGAAGATAATGAGAAGAGGTTAATCATTAATTGTTATTAAACACCAAAAATATGTGCCCTGCCCAAAATCCTAATGAAGGTTCCCTACTTAGCCCTGTTTTAAACATAATAGGAAGCACAATAAGAACCTCTACTTATCAATTTGTAAAGCACCTAGCTTGTAAGCTCAAACTCTTGGTTGGAAATACCAACTCTTTTTTTAGGGAATGTATCTTCTTTGTCAACAATATTAAATATCTCAAGCTTGATTCCTAGGAGATTCTAGAAAGTTCCAATGTTGTTTCCCTCTCCATGAAGATTCCTATTGATGGAGCTATGGAAGTCATAAAGAGGATCAACGATGAAAGGATCGCCAAGCTAATAGAGGTATGCTTGAAATCCACAATTTTCAGTTTCCAAGGTGATATATATGAACAAACTTAGGGTTGCTATGATATCCACCCTCTCCTGAACTATAGCCAACATCTTCATCGAGGATCTCTTGATTAAAAGCTTTAGAAGGTCTTTTGCATAGGTTTGACATCTTAGCATGTAGAAGAGAAGTAATTTTTAAGTGTTTGTTCGAGAGGAGCAACTAATATGATCTCCTTCCTAAGTTTATAACTTAGGAAAAGTACATTGATTAATTATTTCATCAATGTAGACTTTGAGATAATGTTTTTCTAAAGATAATTAATTAATTATTTAAGTGACTTAGATCTACTCTCCACCATTGATTAAACAAAGTTATCAACTTAACGATAATTGTACTAAGTTCTCGTTTTTTTAGAGGTTGCAAAAAATCACGATTTTCATGTGAATTTTGAAAAGTGTTGATGCAACATCAACCCCCTCTTTGACAACTTATTTTTGACACTTTAATTCTTCTTATGTATTAAGTATGGAAAAAAAATTTAAAATGTTGGTGATTTTCATGCTAATTATGAAAAGCATTGATGCAATATCAAACCTTTCTTTTGGGGGGCATATTTTTGACACTTTAAATTTTCTTATGTCTTATCTATATATATATATATATATATATATATATATATATATATGTTGGTTATTTAACCATTTTTCAAGTTGTCTTCTTCTTTTCTTATTGAAATGTTTGTTTTTAAAGTTTTCAAATTTGTGTTTTTTCTTTTTTCTTTTTGCAATGCACATTTTTTTTAAGGAGAGGCTATGCATTTATATTAAAATTTTCCTTGTTTGAGGGCCAAAACCTTGTACATCATCATCCATAGCTTCTACTATATCATTCAAAAAGATCCAACATGGAATGAGTGTATTTACAACTTATCCATATTAAACTATTTTATGTAAATTTCCCTTATACAACTTCCAAAATACACCTAATATAACTATATATCAACAAACATGGAAACTAAATATTGCAGAACTAGCCTTCAATGTTGTTCTTAGGAGCAATCATTTCCTCAAATATTGAGTGTTTAGCATTGTTCTTGAGAGATTGCGCTTTCGAGCCAGTGTCCCCATCATCCCCTGACAAATTCTATGAGCATGAAGTTGCCTCCTTTACACTTTAAATTCTTCAAATTCACCATTATCAGCCCCAATTCTCCTTTTTACTGCATTCAACACTGGATTTTCCAATCGAAAATCATCATCTCAATCGTTAATTGCAACTGCTCTCCCTTCATCTCCAACAAGTTAAGATTATGAGATGTGAGCCCAAACAAGTTAAGATTGGAAACAATCTTCAAGGAAAGTAGAGGTAGTGAGCATGCAAACTGCAAATCGAGTGAAGTGGTGAGATTTCTATGCACTCAGATGTGATTTCTAATGGTACTCCATATCCTCCATCTATCCTTTGGTGTGATAAGCTTTATGAGAGAAGTCTAGGTGGAGGCCTGAACACATCCTTCAACTTAGAAAATATATATTAAAGCAAGGGAGGTGTAATATCATTAAATGAATGACCATAATGTGATTTGACAATGGGACCAATGACATCCCATTTATTTATTCTAGAAATTTATCCTTTAATTATCACCATCATTCGAGCTTTATTTTTGGATTTCATGGCAAATGTTTTATGTTATGATTCTTGTAATCCAAAACCATTACTCCTTGATCCAAATTAGCACCTTTGTTAGCCAAAGAATCCACCTCAAAGTTAGGTGGTGTTTCACATGATAAAATTCATTTTTTTCAAATCTTAAAATCTAAAGTTTAATTTTGTGTAGAATGGGAGCTTGGAATAGATCAAGAATCTCATTGATTTTATTCACTTACTGGATGACAATCATTGAATCCCCAAAGACAATTAAATAGCGGATATGCCTGGATAACGCCAAATCTAATCCTTCCTATAAGGTTAAGTATTCCGTCTGGTTATTAGTTGATGCCCCTAATCCTTAAGAAAAATGAATCTCCCTTTCTTCATCAGGGTGAAAGATAACCCCTCTCACTCCTACCACCCCATTCTTTGCAATGAAATTTTCATTTTTTTGCAAAGTTCAAAAAAATAATAGAATTAATATTTTTAAGTTATGATTTTTTTTTTTTTTTATATATATATATATTATATTATAATATATATATATATATATTATATATATATATATATATAATATATATATATTTCTAATTAATACTTCAGTAAAATAATTGTCACTAAACAAATAATAATTTTAAACACTTGACAAAAAATACACATTTCAAGACCTTTTTGTTGAAAATGACATGTCAATAATAATAATAATAATAATAATAATAATAATAATAAATAAATAAATAAATAAATAAAAATTTGAATAGACAAAGTTGAAAAAATAGTATATTTTATGATTATTTTATGAATTTTATACCCAAAGATGATAATATTTGAAGTTTTTTTTCCCAAAAACAATGTTTCACATAATTTTCAAAGAAACAATTATGAGTTTTTTTTTATTAAGAAAGAAAGTTGGGATATGACCGAGAACCATTACATTTATTTATAATTACCAATAATCCTTGTTGGATTGAGCATGAAGGTTCAATCTAGTCTCTCAAACAATTATCCCATGATACAAAAATTTCATTCCTGATATAGCTGAAAATTTTCCACAATACTCCCCAAATCAAAATGCATTTACAATCTATTTGAGTTATTTACCAGAGGGGTTTACTATGCAATAATTGGAAGATATAATCAATTTGAGATCGAATTCCAGTTTCTTGGCTAATTCTGCTTCTGTCGAGCTCTGATTTCCTTCTTAGAATATTGCCCTTGTCCTCTTTTGAAACTTCTCGTTTCTTGGCTACTTTGTTCATCTCCGCAATTCATCATTTTTTTTTGCATGTCTATTCAATACTATCTTAGTGCCTCCCTCTAAATCCTTTGACATTGTAGGTGTGCTTCTCCTTTTCTACTACGTATTCCTTATGGAGTTGTCAACGTGTTCTGAAACTAGAGAATATCGATTGTTAATCTGAGCCCTAGATAGAGGTTGCTCCTTTTCCTTTGAAATTGTTTCTTCTATAGGTTCTTTTTCCGGGATTTCCTCCTCCGCTTTTGGGGTTACTTATTCCTGCTCTGAAACCTATTTTTGCTTGTTGTTCTACGATGCTTCTGATATGATTTCTTCTTGTAGGGTCTCCATTTCTACTTCGTTCTTTGGATTTTCGATTTCCCCTTATTTTATATGAGGGTTCATGACCTCTTCTTCTAGAGCCCCTTTATTGTCACTTCCTTCTTAAGTTTGCAAGACCTCGAAAGGATTTTTCGATATCGAGGTTGTGTTTCTATCGAGTGTGGACTGGGGTTTGGTTGCAACTAATTTTCCTTTACTCCCACTGTTTTTTTTTGTGTTTTCCATTGTTTTTCTTGGCCTGTTGTCGAATATGCCCCTTTTCCTGCATGTGACTTCTTGTAATCTCTTGTAAAAGGGCGATATTCATGGCAGTATCTGCATTTGAAGGGTAATTTCTCATAGT
Organism: Pinus taeda; assembly: GCA_000404065.3. NCBI lineage: Eukaryota > Viridiplantae > Streptophyta > Pinopsida > Pinales > Pinaceae > Pinus > Pinus taeda. Next base: position 1,630 of record APFE031423713.1, on the reverse strand, counting down.
CAAGAGTCTGACAATGTCTCCATTCTCCTTGCATAAGATTTATTTTTTAAGGCAATCCTTACTCTGAATCTACTTCAACATAATTTTTTGCTCATGCAAACTGAAGTCCTTTAGGTTCAGCCCTATCCAAATATTTCCCCAACCCATTTCCGATTGCACGTAGACAATCATCACTCCAACATGAAAGCGGAAGTCGATGGAGCTTGACTCAAACAGGAACTACATTTGGTATGTCTTTACTTGGATCAAAGTCTAGTCACCATTTGTTTAGTTACATACCTCTAACCCCAAAAAAATATGGTCCATTTCAAAAAAATATGTTTTTATCTTTCTTAAATTCAAACAAGAAGGCATAAAACCCATTCCCACATGCACATATTCTAATATTTCCTTTTATCAATGACTTTCAAGATTTATTCAACCATAATTCCATGGATCTTGGGGATGACCACATTCCTGTGAATTTACCCACTAAATCCCGACCCAAAAATGCTAAGGTAGTTCTTCAAAACCCTAATGGAAGTACCATTGATGGGGTAACCTCTGCCTTCTTCACAAATTTTGTTTGCACTTCCTTAGATCTAGGTTTTTTGGAGAGTGAAGCTACGAGGGCATGGAAGGCTGCAACTTCATATAGCAAAGGGGGGAACAACCCCCTCTTGAGCATCCATCTCGAATAAATCTAGGGTTTCAGCCCCATGAAGACGACAAAATTATTCCCAAATATCCCTAAACCCATATCGACCATGAGCAGGCTGAAGATCCACAGAAAGAGAGGAGAGATTCAATTTATACCAAATAATGATAGATTCCACAAATAGAAACACAGTAAAATTGTAAACAAAACCTTAATGATGACTCCCGCAACAAAAATTCCATAGCGACGACCCTCTCTGAACTGACTGTGGTGACTTTCGTGGAATCATGATTGACTAAAGCAAGGGAATGACAACCACATACAACTTCAACAAACTAACCAACGATTCATGGAATGGGGAGCTAGCGTTCAAGAGTTCATACAACGTATTCACCAAATTTGTGATGGAAACCTTTGGGGCAGGCATGAATCATTTGCACCACTTGCAAACGAGAAATCTATTGCGGCTAGGAGAACCCTAGCCACCAAAAAACAAGCGTTACATAGCTCTGATTTTCCTTTTTGTAATAAACAAAGACAAAAATGAAAAAATGCTTATAGAGGATTCACATTAAAAAAAAAAAAAAAAAAAAAAATAAAATATAAATAATAAATAAAATAAAAATATATTATATATATATTTCTTTAAATAAAATGAAACAAAATTTCAAAAAAAAATAAAAAATAAACATTTAAAACAAAAGTTTGAAAAGAAAAATTTAAAAAAGGAAAAAATTAAAATATTATAAACTAGTTTTGTTTGTTTGTCAAGTTGTTTGTGATCGCTCCAAGCAAGGTTTGACCTATGGCTTGAGGAGACGAGACCCGGGCATCTAATCCATCAAAATCAGCCAGGGATCACACCTGGCTCGGGCCACACTAGCCCTAAGCTGACTAGAATTTTTGGCATGTCTCCTCCCCTAGCACATGGCACAACTACCCCACATGAGGTTTGATCTTGGGTCACCTTGTTGATGAGGCCCATCCTCAACT
>APFE031423705.1:14471-27562 GCA_000404065.3 Pinus taeda | reverse complement strand
CATTTTGTGAGTAATCATCAATAAAAGTGATGAAATATAATGACTTACCCAAACTCTTAGTCTACATAGGACCACATATGTTTGAATGAACAAGCTAAAGTGGGTGATAAGCCCTCCATGTGCTGCCCTTTGGAAACCTTTCCCTTGCATGCTTTCCTTTAGCACATCCTTCACAAAACTCCTTATGCTCTTCTACCTTGGGCAAACCAGAAACTAATGCATGTGAGGTTAGAAACTTCAAACTCTGAAAATTTAAATGCCCATACGTGAGATGCCATAACCAACTTGAATCCTCATAAGCCATATTAGCAAGATTGTTGTTATGTTCATCAAACCTCAAGGGAAACATCCTATTTCTTGTCATAGGCACAACAATGATCACCCTATTTCCTTTATTCTTATCATAGATAGTACATGTCTTATTTTCAAAGACTACTTAATTTTTCTCACACAGCTGCCCAACACTCAACAAATTATGCTTCAATTGTGGAGTATAATAAATGTCATGAATACTCTTTATACCTTCTTTTGTTTGGACCTCCATAGCTCCTTTGGCAGCAACTTCCAATGATTTATCATCACCAAGCTCGATCTTGGATTTGAAACTTCCATCCTTTGCTGAAAACAACTTCTCATTCCCTGTCATATGGTTAGAGCATCCAGAATCAAGGTACCAAACATCTTTACTAGTATTTTCACCTTTGGCATAAGATAAAAAATAATTGATCTGGAGGATACTCACTACTTTCTTGAGCATAATTAGTATTTTTACCTTCTTTCAATCTGCATTCTCTTTCAAAGTGACCATACCTGTTACAATGGTAGCATTGAACATTTCTCTTATCAAATCTACCTCTACCTCTTCCTCTGAAACTACCTCTTCCACTTGAGCCACCTCCTCCTCTACCTCTTGAATAATTTTGGTTTTGCCATTTACCTTGAGCTTGATGGCTTTTGGTGCTACTGCTACTTGCATCTTCATTCTTTGTAATTTGTAATTTAGAGGAAAAAGCTTTCTCTACAGCTTCAAAAGTTTCCTTCAATCTTTCTTCATGACACATCAAAGATCCAACCAATTCATCAAACTGTAGTTTTGTTAAATCCTTACTTTCTTCCATGATTATTGCAACATGATTCCATCTATGTGTTAAATATCTCAATACTTTTTTAATTAAAACTTCATTACTTACAGCTTCTCCAAGTGTAGCCATTTTATTGACCACATCTTTGACTCTCACACAATAGTCACTGATACTTTCAGCTTCTTGCATCTTCAAATTTGCGAAATCTCGCTTCAATGTCTGAAGCTTGACCACCTTAACTTGATCACTACCTTGGTAAGCTTCTTGTAGAGTCTCCCAGGCAGCTTTGGCAGTTTTTGCTCCTAATATTCTTGGAAATAAGCTCTTATCAAGAGCTATCTGAATGTGAAACAAAGCTTGAGCATTCTTCTTCCTTGCTTCCTTTCTTGTTGTTCTTTCATTGGCTGTAAGAGCACTCCAATCAGCTCGCTCCTCATATCCTGATTCAACAATCTCCCACAAATCTTTTCCAATCAAAAATGTTAGCATCTTAATGCACCAATAATCATAATCGTTCCCATCAAATTCTGGAACTAACATCTGGTTAGAATTCGACATGAATAACTTTGGCGAAATTCCAACAATACAACTTTAACCCAAAATAATTTTACCAGCTCTGATACCACTTGTTGAATATGAAATAAATTATTTAAGCAAATTAAGAAGCCAACAGTACTATGAAGAACAATACATATAAAAAATACGGATAAAACAATTAAAAAACACAGTGACTGTGTGAGCTAGAAACTGATGCAAATCTCATATATAGATTCAACTATTAACTACATTATTAAATAGTAAAACTATTACTAAAATCAACTCTGGAATAATTCTACTGCAATTACAACTAATTTCTAGCACTGACTGCCCTAACAATCTGCTGCTTTAATCCCTAACAATCTGCTGCTTTATTTTTGCAGAGAACACAAAATCTGCTGGCTACTTTGTCAGCATTTACATAACTAATTAAGCATTCATTCTAACAAATTTGTCCAACTGCATGTCATAAAAATCTAGAGGATCATCCAGCAAATTAAATTTGTCGAGGGTAGTTTCATGATATAAATCTAGAGGCTGGTCCCCAGACAAACTAAATTTGTTTAGGTGCATCTCATAAAAATCTAGAGCACCGTCCACAGACAAACAACTAAAATCGTCAAAGGATGAGATGTGAGAGGAAGCATGACAATATACATTATCATCCACCCTATCATGATCCACAGCCACAGCGACAACCACTTGCCTTGGAAACTCTCCCATTGCGGTCATTTGCTTCTGAAACGAGGAAGAATGACAATATGCATTATCCTCAACCCTCTCATGATATTGCCCCTGACTCTAACCCACGGTCATTCCCATCTCTTGGCTCTGATTCTGACACCCTCCCATTCCCTTCACTTGCTTCTGAAAGGAGGAAGCATGACAATATGCATTATCATGGAAAATAGTATTAGTGATGCTATCACTCTCATGACCCACAACTTTCTCTCTCTGAAACTCACCCATTCCCATACCTTGCTTCTGAAACCCACCCATTCCCTTGCTTAAGTCCATTATGAGAAGATCAAGATCCACTGATCCTACTACTCATAAACAATAAGGAGATCAAGACAAACATTATGTGGAAGAGTGGGGATTTTTATAGTTTAAGCCTAGGTGAGCCCTACTCTCTATCTAACATCTTTAACAAATTATTTGGCATTTAATATTATTATTTTTTTAACAAATTATTTGACATTTAATATTACTAATTTTTTATTTTTTCATAATCCCATTAATTATCAGATTAGATCCTTCCGCACCTATTTGGCATTTAATATAATTTTTTTTTTTTTTGGGGGGTAACAACAATTATCCCTAGGGTATCACCATTAATCATAAGACTGGATCCATCCACACTTGTTCACTAGAAAACAGTTGGATGGCAAAACAGAATGTGAACTTACCACATTTTGAGAGTGGAAACCTTATATCATGCCCAAAAGTCCGTCTATTTTCTACAAATTTTATTGTATACATTAAAAAAGTCAAAGGACATAAATATTTAAATAAATAATTATAAATCAGTTAGGAATTATTAAATTGAAGTTCATTTATACAAATTTATTAAAGGGAAATCTTGAAGCTACAAGCACCTAAAAGGGCAAGCTTCAAGTTACAAGCAATTAAGAAATAGTTACCTAAAAAAAAAGAAATTAATAAAATAATGTTAAGTAGACAATTTGTTAATATAATATTTTTATTATTTTACTTTTATCAAAAATACCCAATTAAATGTCACATTTATCAAAATAACCATATACATATTTCATATTTAAATTAATTCAGTAAAACATGATTTAATAAAATTTAAATTAGAAAATAAATTAAATTACCCAAATAAATACACTTTTATCAAAATATTCATCCACATGTATTTTATATTTAAATTAATATATTTACACCATAAAATTTAAATTTAAAATCAATATTATAACACATTTTCATTGGCTTAAACATTATAACATGGAAAATTAATGTTAACATTTTAAAATCAAATTTCCTCTAATTGGCAAAGCGTGTGAAATTGTACTAATTAATAAAAAAAAAGTATACTTATAAACAAGTAACAAATCTCACAAGCAAGTGTAAAAAGAAAGATATTATAAAAACAATAGACCTCAAAAAATCATAGTGTACATAGAATGATTTATTCCTTTGGGATGGTCCTTAGAACTTCTTAGTATTATCTTGAAAATAAGTTCCTACATTATACAATCCATGAAATCCCCTCTTTTAGAGGCTTTGAAAACTTTATATTTATATCTTGTAACTTATTCTTTGAACTTCTCCGTTACCTCAATAATGGGTACAACTATTGAGTTTCATTACCTAAACCTTGTTTACTTTAGGAAATTAATTATTATATCTTTGAGTAGAACATAACCTACTTTTACAAAAGTATGGGGTCATTTACTTTTATGCTCAGAATATCAACTAAATATGCCACCCAAACCTAGTAGTGAGATGAGACAATTTTGATTCTATTAGGAAGGAAACTATTCCATGGCTGCATGATGATCTCATCCCCATCTCAATTCCTTACTCATACCAAGCCAATGTGATATGAGTTTATGAAGGAAATGAAATTATATGTAGATTTATAACCAAAACTTAGAGATACATTGAAACCTAATTTCTATTAATAAATGGAAGAATTTTAAACTATTTACATGGAGAATTAAAACAAACTACCTAAGATGGTGGTAGCTTATCTCTCACAAGAAATGTAAGATCTACACCATTTTTTGAATTTTATTATAATGATGCTCATCAGCCTTTTTAATATAAAAATTCAATGAGAAACCATACAAATCCAAAAACTTAACTTTATGATATCAATCACCAAATGCTTGTGGTTTTGCATGGGGACATCAAATTTTTGGGATAGTAAATTTGGCATAGGATCATTGTTTGAAACATACAATATCCCATTGGAAAATGTATATATACAAGAAGTAAAATTTTCAACTACCAATGGAGAATACAATTTGCATCATCTTGTATCCCCAAAAAAATGTTGTTTAAGGCTTTAAAGTAACACTAGAAATTCAGGATTAAAAAACTACAAAAAAAAATGTAAAAGCATGAAAATATGTTGTGAATCAATGGAAGAGGTTAGTGGAAATTTATTTCCACTTCATTGATTTATACCCCTTAGGAAGAAATGTTATCCATTGTTATGAGGTCTTTCATGATATAGGAAAACTTCTACTAAACTTGGCTCCTAGTGTGCCACATGCCTTAGTGCAAGAGTTGGTATTGCTTCACAAGCTAATATAGTTCAGTCCTCTATTGCAAAGTAACCCTAATATATGTGTCCACAATTTAATGAATAGTGGCATGCTCAATGTATTTTGGGCTAAGATGTGTCAATATGAGTTTCTCTATGATTTTCGATGTTCTCAATCTCCTCTCTCTTCTTCACTGAGAATACAAATATATATAGGTGCAATAAAATTCCCTCAAAATATAATTACCTCAAAATATTTTTCACCGACAACATTTGGTGATGATGTGAGGTTCATAACGCAATGAGTGAAGTTTTAGAGGGGCCATTGCAAGGAATTGCTTGTGTAAATGCGACCAAACATTGCCTCATCCTTGAAACTTGCGTTGTGCCTAGTGCTAATCATAACATTGTTTGTACTTAGTATTGGAATTTTGCAAAATATCATGGTCCTTGCAGCATATGTGCTAAATTTGTTTAATAAAATTAGTTGTTGGCTTTAGATTGAAAATTTGTACATTTTTCTCGTGTAGTTGCAAGTTGTAGTGTGACAATAAGTGCTCCAATTAGTGAAACGCCAAGTCCACATGAGACGGGATGTGGCCAACTAAGTTATGGGGCTATGTTTTAGTTGTGTTGAATATAGGGGAGAGTATCATCTCATTTTTTTGGATGTATTGAATGTACATGCACAAAATATACATGATCATAATGATGATGACCTCTACGTAGCCATAAATGTTGGAATGAAAGGTACATGATTTAGTGTGATTGGTGTCCAACAATGACTGGAGGCTTGACCATATTGCATTTAGGAACCTATTATCATAATTTTATATGATGTTTCATGTGATCTCAAAATTTTAGAAGACCCATTCGAATATAATATTGGTAGTGGCTTTTGTTGTGATACTCTTCTTGTAGGTAACTATAATGTCTATATTATAAAATATATCAATAGCCACAAATACACAATCACTACCATGGTTGGTCGAAGGAGGGACAAATATATAGTTGAACAATAAGGATTTCTAAAGATGATGAGGAGTATATAGAGGGTTTTACATTTTTTTCTTCTTAATAGGTTGTTTGGTAATGGCACAAGTGACGAAAGGCTTGATACACTTGCCAACATCATGTCAAAGCTTTTTGCAAGAAAAGCAATATGTAATAATTTCATTGTCTTACCCATACCAAAGTTCTCTACTAACTCACTATAATGTGCCTCTCAAATAAGCTTTCCATGTGTGCTTCAACGAACACAAAGGTGTCCCACGTAGCACAACAATGCATTCACGAGGTGAAATTATGGAACTTGCTTTGCTATCATCAACATCTAGTATGTGGTAGCAAATTTTGAGTGACCATTATATAGTTGTAGCTATCGAGAGGTATTGTTCATACAAGAGTAGAGAAATATAATGAGTGCCACAACCGAGGTTGTCACAGGTAGCTTGAAACATGGTTAGTGCTACCCTTATTGTATATGTATATGAGATACAAATTGAATTTTTGAAGGAATGTGGACGATTTTTGTTTGAAGTTGTACTACAAATTCCCTTGTGTCTACATAAAATGAAGAGACCTATGATCCATTGTGGATGATCTTCACCTTCTCTATAATTTAATGTTTCGATTGTTAGGAGGATCAGATGATGGAACACATATTGTAATTTCCCTAGCCTCTATATAAGAAGAACTGTGTCACCATATCCTAAACACATTAGTTAGTTTGCAATTTTTTCCTCTCGAAGCAGATTTGGATGGGTTATATTTATAAAACCCTATAGTTTTATATGTACCTATTATATTTATAGTTATAAAACCTAGCTTAAATTTATGTATATATGTATAGGTTAAGAAATTATTTGATCATTATTATTTGTATACCAATGAGGGTTTCCGATGAAATCCTTTGGAATTACGTGTAATAGTCACAATAAATTACATACCCAAAATACAATACATATTATGAAACATAGTGGAATTGTAGTTAAGTATCCAATAAGCATGCAGAAATACAAAGGAAATGTAATTGTTAACCTATTTATCACATGTATGGGTTAATGCATGAAGCTCGTTTAAACCTTTTGGTAAGAAAACTAGTTGGGAAGGGGAAAAAGCATCTAGATATAGCAAAATTTTAGCTCTTGACTAATTTATTTTATGAATTGAATATCACTTGATCAAGTTCTAAAATAAACCATCGATCAAGCTATTTTTTTTTTAGGCATTCGATTTTGTGTAACTCATTGTTACATAGGCACTCGATCAAGCTCTTTTGTTTTTTTTAATTCCCGCCCAAAACACAATGGGGAGTTTAAGGTTGGAAGGGCTCGACTGAGTTATAGCACAATTGATCACTTGTTTAACTATATCAAAATCTTGATCGATGTTTTGGTAAACCCTCAATCGATCTATTTCAAATTTTACCTTAAGTGCTCGATCAAAATGTTGAGGGCCTTAAAATAGAGTTTTAGGTCCCCTCTTGTACATTTCTGTGCAACACCATGCTATAGCAAGGTGAACTTTAGGTAATATATGTCCTTAGGTGGTGGAGTTGATCACATTGGATTTGTGAAGGAATCCTCTATCCAATCGCACATGAGTTTGAGATTTTCAAACTCATAAGATATTACTCATATAATTCCTTTTAAATGTTATTATCGAATTTTTTTTGGATAGCTTCAAAGGGGTTGAATAAAAAAACAACAATAAAAAATATACAAAATGAAAATTTTTCAGAAAGTACGAGCATCTTCATTCATATGTCCTCTTCAAAATGGTACTCTCAGATTTTGAATTTATTTAAATAATAGAAAAATATCGTATGTCAACACATCTATCTTAAAAATGCAACTCAAATATTAATTTTCCAACTTTGAAAATTAATACAAAATATAATTTTCATAAAAAAATAAATTTTCAATATGAATCACTTAGTTATTTATGTGTAAATCTTGCTTATATATGTGTGTGTGTGTGTGTTACACTAAGTTATTGGACGTGAATACACATATACCTATTAAAAGGTGCAAAAATTGCAAGGACAAGCATGTAATTTACTAGAAAATTGATAAAATTATATGACACTAGATTTTTTTGCAAAAACTATCATTACGAAAATAACATACTTCTCCACAAATTTTCTTTTTTATAGTAACCATCTTCATGAATTCACCCATATTTAGGTTTATAGTAAACATGTAAGGTATTTGATAAACAAAAATCATTCCATACATGAATACACCGCAAAAAATACACAATAATCAACCATTGGAAATATAGGGTACCAAGTGATACTGCACATACATATTGCACAATGTGGTACCAAATAACCGTAGGCACAAGCTTCAAATATAGAACTAGGTTTTCCAAAAAATCTCATTAATTTGTATGGAATATAAGATAAAGCACTTATTTGTATGAAATTTCTACTCGCTATGGGCTCTCCACATTCCACCAAGCCATAAACCTAGTGGTTCATTAAATTTAACCACATGTCATTCGTGAGCCAAGGTTGTAACTCCATAAAAATGTAACTGAAAATAATCATACCTCCATGGATATGGTTCAAACCTAATGGTCATGTTTTCTAGGGCTCCAAGCACCCTCCAAGCTAACTTCCAAGGTACCAACTAATAGTTCTACCACTCCATGGCCCCAAGCACCCTCTAGGTCACATCAACTACCATGATTCTAACCCAACAATCATACTTCTCTAGTGCTTTAGGCACCCTCCAAGCTAAATTCCAAGGTACCAACCCAATAGCATGTTCCTCTTGGGCTCTAGGAATTCTCCACGGATAAAAGGAATAACTCCTAGCTCGTATCACAACCCATACTTGTTGTGTAGGTAAATCCTCTCTACGGATAGAGACGACCTCTCTACCCTAATGAGTAGGTCTATCAACCAAAGTGACAATCTACTAGACACTTTCCTAAGTTGCAATTGAAACGAGAGACGAAGAAGATGTCATACTTTGTTCTGATGCTACCTTGATCTCCTTTGTTGAAGATCTTCAGTCACTCACGCCATGGGCTTTTTCTTGCAACTGTGAGCATTTATGCACCTGCACAAGAGATCAAGACACAACAAGGCATGCAAATACAAATAACATATTCAAAAGTGACTTACTTAACTCATTAAGATATGTTAAGCTAAATGATACATGAGCATACACATTACGCAAAAATGAACCCATAGTTTCATATTAATAGAAAATAAAGGGGAAGCATATGACCAAGCCTTGATGTTGATAGGTTCTCCTTGAATGAATATCCAAGTCCAAGCTAAGCTCTCCAAGCACTCCTTCTCCAAGGCAAATGAATAAAATATAGGCGCAATCTTAACATAAGGGTGCAAATAAGAATAGACCAATCATTTGGGAATGGGACACGATGAATATATAAGCTCAGAAAGGGAGTTGGGATCTATCCAAAGATAGGAGTAGGCCCTTATCTTAAGGACTTAGCTCATAGGGATAATACAAAGAGGCCAAGTTGGGAGAATTCTACCTCATCTATGCCAAAAAACCTCTAGATCGCCACTCACGAAGCTTCTATATCACAAAGCTTCTCATCGTATTTGAGAAAATTGCCTTTTGGGGATCATCACAGGTATACAAGTGAATAGAGAGAGTCCATCGTGGGTTAAGTACAGTGTAACAGGCGACCATCTCTTGGGATGGGGTCCCCTAGGTCAATTATGGGGTTAAGATAATGCAAGTGTTGGTACATTTTTTATAAATAATGTAAATTCTTCATGACTTGTGGATGTGGACTGTGTAAATGAATAGGAGTCAATGGTGTTTAGCCCCTTGTTTTATGTAAAGTTTGAGTCAGTTTTGAGATTCACCCATGGTCCGCAGACCATGGCATTGTATGAAGAAGGCTATAAATAGGCGTGTCTTAGATATTCTAAGGTAATTAAGGAGTTGTATGATGAAGTGGTAATGAGGAGAAGTGGATAAGATAGGAGAGGAAAGGATTTGCAATTGAGTGCACAGAGGCCTAGGTAGAGTCTACAGCTGAGTGCACGGACCCTTGTAGCTCAGTGTGTGGGGAAGTTTGGGTCTGTATCCCTAAATTGAAGATCAAGGAAGATAATTCCCAAATAATTCTTACATATTTATGTTAATGTTATATGTTTTCAATCAATTATGTGTTTTATGGAGTATTGGTTAAGTATTATGCGATTCTTTTGAATAAGTGTTAATGAGGTACGCAATGCATGTTTAAGTATTTTTGCGAAGACTCAGATGAATCCTCTGATGTTTAATAACAACCTAAGTAAATCTATGTGAACCCTAATTTAGAATTGTTCTTTGATGTGAGAAAGTAGACAAATGACTATCAAAGGTCCTCAAGGACTAATCGTAGACCTTCATGAAGGTTTGAATGTTGTTTAATAGAGTTGTAACAACGTGCCCTAAGAGTGTATTGATCTTCACAAAAGCAAATCTGAGGTCTTGGAAGACATCACACTAGTCTCTAGATGGATAAACTTGGTTCTTGCATCCCCCATACTAATTCAGGTGAGACTGTAGTCTGCGCTACACACGTTGTTGCCAAAAGGTCTAGTAGTGTACGGTTTTTTTGTATGGCATAGCTAAATCCAAACCTGGGTCAGGACCCCTTAAGCCAAAAAATGGTCCTACCATTGAAGAAAAATCACGTAAACATTGGCACTAAAGCAGAACCAAAGTTCACAAATATTGGAGATTATTAGGACGACGCTACTGTGAATAAAATTGCGAAGTTACTCCCAAAATACCACGATATCTTCCCCACTAAGTTTTCGGATTTGAAGGGCATAGTTGGAAATTTGGGCATTATGAAGATCACTCTGAAGATGTGAAGCCTATTAAACAAAGGTTGTATCGCCTTAATCCTAAATACAAAGGAAAGGCTTACAAGGAGCTGGACAAGATGCTGGAGGTAAGCATCATAAAATCGGTTGAAGAATCTGATTGCGTGAACTCAACGGTGGTTTAGGAGAAGAAACAAAAAGGTGAAATAAGGATATGCATAGATCTATAGAAGCTTAATGATGCATGTGTCCACGACCCATTCCTGACGTCATTTACATATGAAGTGTTAGACAATGTTGGAGGGTAGGAGGCCTATTCCTTTACTGATGGGTTTTCTGGGTATCATCACATTAATATCATGCCATATGATAGGATAAAAATTACCTTCATGATGGAGTGGGGTAGTAAAGGAAACTCATGATGACAACCAAAGAAATGTTAATCATGATTCCATAGACTCTAATGTTGGATCGAAGACCCACCATATTCCAAAAATTGATATGAGGAAGTTTGATGGCAAGGGTCCCGCAACATGGATATTAGAGATGGAGCAATTTTTTGATCTCAATAATGTGCAAAACACACAAAAGGTACGTATTGCAACTTTATATTTGGAACCAAATCAGTTTGTATGGTATCAATGGCTTTACTCTCGTAAACAATTTATCACTTGGGCAAATTTTGCGGAAGAATTGATAGCACATTATGAGGATACAAAAAGAAACACTTTTTTTAGTCAATTAATAAGTCTCAAACAAAAGGGTTCAATAATGGAGCACATTGAGGAGTTCCAAAAATTGAACATAATGGTAAAAGATATTCCAGAGGAGCATAGGATTTATGTGTTCATATGGTCTTTAAAGGACAATATCCAACATGATGTTTGCCTTTCGGAACTTGATTCATTAGAGAAGGCATTCAGGTTAGCAAGTAAAATGGAAAGAAAAATTATGGTAACCAGGAAGCATACCACTCACAACTATGAAGACGAAAGTGTTGTTGCCCCTAGTCTTCCACAACCTATAAGGTTGACACCACAACAATTGGAAGAAAAAGAGCAAAAGGGCTTTCTTACAGTTGTGATAGCAAATATACTAAAGGTCATAAGTGTACTGAGAAGAAATTATTCTACATAGATTGTGAAGAGGAAGAAGATATACTCCAAGAACAACGCCTAGGTAAAGAAGAAATGAATCCGACCATATCATGTAATGCATTGGCTGGAATTACCACTCCTCAAACCATCAAGATAGAAGGACAAATCAAGAAGAAAAAGGTAATAGTGTTGATTGATTCAGGAAGCACCCATAATTTTATTCATTGTAAGGTAGCAAAAGAATTGAATTTCTTCCTATATCCAGCACCAGAATGTCAAGTGATGATTACAATTGGAGGAAAAATAAATTGCTCTGGAAAGTGCCATAATGTCAAGCTATCCATGGGAGAATATGTTTTGACTAGCCCAATGCTTTCCATTCCAATGGGAGGTGTTGATGTTGTACTAGGAGTCCAATGGCTACAATCCCTCGTTACAATAGCGTTTAATTTTCAAGAACTTTTTATCAAATTTTCTGTGCAAGGAAAGGAAACTGAATTAAGGGGTATTGCAAGGAAACCAGGAAAGATAATCAACTCTAATGGTATTACAAAGCTTCTAAAAAAGGAACAAGGAGGTGTAATTGCACAATTATGTTCGATAGATGTTTTCACATCGGAATCATCTATTTCTCCAGATCTCCAAAAAGTCTTGGACGATCATTCCAAGGTATTTGAGACTCCCAAAGGTCTCCCACCTATGCATGATCATGATCATGCTATTCATCTAATTCCAGGAAGTGTTCCCCCAAACATTAGGCCGTACAGATATCCCTATGCCCAAAAGAGTGAAATTGAATGTATGGTTGCAGAAATGCTAGAAGTTGGTATAATTCAACCGAGTCAAAGTTCTTTCTCTGCTTCAGTAGTATTGGTGCACAAGAAGGATGTATCATGGCACATGTGTCAAGATTATAGGCAACTCAACAAGCTCACTATTAAAGATAAGTTTCCCATTCCTGTCATTGATGAATTATTGGATGAATTGCATGGATCAATTTACTTCGCCAAGTTGGATCTTCATTTAGGATATCATCAAATCAAAATGCAGATTGAAGTCATTCCGAAAACAACATTTAGAACTCATGAGGGTTATTATGAATTTTTGGTCATGCCCTTTGGCCTTACTAATGCACCTTCAACATTTAAAGGTTTGATGAATTCAATTTTCAAACCATTCCCTAGAAAATTTGTGTTAAGTATTTTTTGATGATATACTAATGTGTAGCAAGTCTTGGAAGGATCATGTTGAACATGTTGACAGGGTGCTACAACTATTGGAGGAGAAACAATTATATGAAAAAAGATCCAAATGTTTCTTTGGAGTCCAAG
>APFE031423705.1:0-12103 GCA_000404065.3 Pinus taeda | reverse complement strand
TGGAGTACCTTATCAAGTGGAAGAACTTATCCGCTGAAGATTCCACATGGGAGGATGAGAATTTTATACAGAAGTATCCAAACTACTCAAGCGTTGAGGACAACACTTTTTTGAAGGAGAAGGGCATGTTGGGTCCCTATAATACTAGTGATTACCCCATTACTATTGTATTTATACCCCTTATTAATATTGTTGTGCCCCTATTGTCCCCACTTTGTTATTATTGTGCCCCATAGAATCCCTCTATTGTTATTTTTGTGGATTTATATTATTATTGTTAGGTCGAATGGGTTATATTATGACTCCTTAGACTCCTATATATAGAGAGGATGTTTTGTCATTTGTATCATCCAAGAATTATTCATTTATGTAATGTAAAGGAGGTTTCCCCCTCGAAGAGGCTGAATTCTAAGGCGTTGATCTATCTTTTCTATCTTTTTCTTGAGCTGGTTACATAACAATCGTATGCTCACAAACTGAATCTGCTTTATAAAATACATGTCTTCATGTGTTTCTTCATCCTAGGCTGACCCCTACATTTTTAGTTCCATCTGCATATCAATAGGATATGATGGTCCTTGCCCCAGTTAGTGAAGCATAGGGTCTTTACATCATTTCATAATCATCAACTAAATACATAAAAAAAAATAGCATATTCCAAAAACAACAATATATATATAAATATATATAATATATATATATTATATATTTATTATATATATATGTATATATATATATTAATATATATATGATTTTCAACTTTCACCAATAGAAACCAGCAATAAATTGTCATATACAATCATCATAAATATTCCCAATTATGAAAATACCTCAACAATAACATCAATTTTAGGAAACATATATATAATATAATATTATAATATTATATATATATAATTATATTATATATATATTATATATATATATATATATATATAATGATTTTCATTTTTCAACAATGGAAACCAACAATCAAGTGCCATATACAATCATCATAACAAGCAATTATGAAAAATGAGATTTCATATAAGATAAAAAGCCAATGTCAAGTGGGTTGTTATATACTTAAATCACAAGAATTTTCCCTACATATAATTTTTATAAAAAAATATATATATATTATTACCTATTATCCTTGCATCTCTAATTTCCTTCTATCTTATTGGTTCATGTCCTATATATTTTCAGTTTTTTCATTCCTTTTCATAACTCTCTCTCAAAAACATCTATCCTCTTAATGTGTTCTGAATTGTTTCCATCTCTCGCATATCTAAATTTATCGATATATTCTTTCACACATTTCTTATCCAATATGCTTTTAAGTTTATCTACTAGTATTTTTCTTTGTTGGTATGCTTGAATATTAAAGTCCATGTTTTGTTTCTCATGCAATTCAATAAATTTCAATCATTTCCAATTATATTTCTATTATATTTCACTAGCTATTTGTAAGCCTCCTTTATTGCAATACAACTTCTTTTTTTGAAGTCATTTTGATCTTCTCTTTGTTCTAACTTATTACATTTCCAATTTCCCTCCCTCTTAAAGCCTTATTAAAATTTTATAACTATTGACCTTGTCCATACTATATCCAACATATTAAATGCTACTACAACATATCATAAGAAATGTTATGGCCATATATAAATCATCATAGATAGTAATTTGTTGTTCATGTCATTAGTCCGACCATAATGCCTAGTATGGCCATGTGACAATGGTATTTTATAATTTTCATGGGTTATCAGAAAATTTGTTATAGATTGTATACAAGACCCATCAAAAGGTTTGTTCAATTGTGTCATAATCTTGTCCCATCTCATTGCATAATTTCTACAACTTATTATTATCATGTAATACTTCAAAGGAAAAACCTTTTACAACATGTTATGGCCTTGTCATCTACGTGAGGCAAGCTTGTCATAAAGTTGTAAGGAATCTTGCAATGGACCAATATACCTATCACCTACCTATGACCAATTTTCCTATAATAACCAAGTATATCCATCATTACCCATGCTTGCAACAATCTATCATATAATCTACAATAATTTTGTTTCTTGTTTGATATTAAATACAATACAACCTGTTACGAACTAATTATTACATATAGGAATTCTCTTATATCGGTGACCACATCTTGTTATGATTCGTTACATCCCTATCACGTACCTACGGAAATTCAACCTGTAGTAATTTTCTATACTTGTA
Organism: Pinus taeda; assembly: GCA_000404065.3. Lineage (NCBI taxonomy): Eukaryota > Viridiplantae > Streptophyta > Pinopsida > Pinales > Pinaceae > Pinus > Pinus taeda. The sequence goes on along the minus strand of APFE031423705.1, from coordinate 9,892 downwards.
ACAACACCTATACATGATCATGTTGCAATATTGATCCTAATTGGCCATCAACATGTTATAAACTGTTATTATCTTAACATAAATATATTATAACTAGTATCCTACTCATTTAGGTTATTTTCAATGTTCTACTATAATCAATATTGTTATATCGTCACCTTCAGTAGTTACTAGCTTGCAATTATTCTATCTCTAGTAATATCTCGCTCCTCATATTTATAAGAACATGAAAATGAAGTCCTTGTATGTAATTGAGGGTTCAAACTTGGATGTTTCCTTGGTCTCCTCAAGGCTTGGTAGCCCATCCAATTACCACTATGCTAAAAAGAATTGCATAACACTAGCAAAATTTTGTTGGAAATATTACAATCATAGGTCGTGTATCATAATATTGTTATATATTGATATTATCTTATTCCTCATGATTAAACTTGTATATAACCAGAAGAAGGTCTATATATGCAATCCTACAACCCTTCTATTAGTTGCTCATGTGGACAATACCTACTACAAAACTATCATATCTTTGTCTCAATATTGTACATGAGGCGGCTTTTCATCCTTCATGCTAAGGAATGATTACAAACTAAACGCTCATAACATCAATATTATATCCATAGGTATGTTATTATTAGGATTCACAATTCATATAACACAAGACCAGATATACAACTACTTCCTCAATAGTTGCATCGCAATTACTACAGAAAATTGTTGGCAATCATCATGCAATCATAAAAATGTATATGAACATAACATTCATACATACAAGGATATCATAGACATATTTGTATATATAGGAAATAAATTCATGCATCATGTTTAGTATTCATGGAAAAATAATAAAGGGAAGGTTAAAGAGATTCTCCCACTGAATTTATTTCATATCAAAAAATCCATACCATGGTTGTCTCATTCTATGGTCTTTCATCATTATTCATATTCTTTTACCATCCATATGTATCATATTTTACTATTTTCATCATACTTTTATTTGCATTTGTTTTCATGACCATTTGGCTATCATTTCATCCAATTATTTACTATTTGAAACAATATGACTATTAGCTAAACATATAGAGCCATGTGTTTCATTATCATAATCTTAATACCGTTCCTTTATTGAGGCAATTTATATGAGTGACCATCGATTATACATTAGCCATAGTACTCAACTCAACCCATGCTTTAGTGATTCTAGTCATGCTACAAGTCTTCATGATCTTGTTATACTCATGTATCTCTCCTGGAAAAAATTATTCTAAATCACTACCCATATCCAAATTTTGAGCTCACGATAATAAACCTTTCATCAATACCTTTCCATTCAATTTTCATTTTCTCAATTCTAGTACTTGGTTTAAAATTTATGCCTTGTGAAAGTCTATCTTGTTACCCATAATTTTCATCCCTTATTTTTCCTATAACTTTCTTTGTAATTTTTGTGGGATTCGAGATTTCAACCCAAAATCATGGTGTAATACACCTGCAGTATGATTTTTGAACATTGACTATTTTAGACATTGAATTATTATTATATTGGATGGTTATGTAAGTCATGATGAGAATAAGGTAGTGATTGTAATATTTTATTTTATTATTGAATTAGTAAATATATTGTTTGGGATATTCATGAAAGAGAATGAGAGCTTTAAAATATTTTCTTCACAGCTTGGAAAGAGTGGTTGGTGGTCAAGTCTAAGATGGAACTTTCGTAAAAGTATAGTAAAAATCCCTAGGAGAAAATAATTAGAAAAAAAATGAATTTAATATTATGGGAGAGAAATATCATATTAAATCACTCAGTGTGGGAAATATACTAAGTTAGAGTGTCAGAGGAAAAGGAACGCTTTAAAGAAAAATGAAAGAACCTTTTTCGAAAGAAAAATACCTAAGGTAAAGGGTTGGTAGGCCCAGAAGCAAGATGTTACCAAAAATAGTCTGTAGGGAAGAAAGCCTATAAAATAAAAAACCAAGGAATCAATTGGGTTGTTTATTCTTGATGGAAATAATATCTTAGCTAGGGCAGAACTATGGGAAATAGCTCATGATTGGATGGAAGATGATGTGTTACATAATATTCCCTAAGCAGTGGTTGACAGTTAAATGAAACATTGATTATTTCTTATGGTTGATTTTCATTTGTTGAATGAAATGTAGGGATAAAGCAAAGGAAATGATTTATATCAATATTTATTTACATTTGTACTTTATAAGATCTACATGTGTGGACATATGTACTATCATATGTTATTTCTATCCATGTACAAAAGTTTATATGCATGCAGGCAAGGTAAAACTGTCTAAAGAAAACAACTAGTTATAGAATTGGAAATGGACCTCGAAATGGACTTGTTAGATGATAGTGGAAAAATTATGAAAGAGCATTTGTTTTTGTATTACAAAAGTTAGTATGTTTCTCTTGAACATGATACTCCATCACATTTGTGTCCGGGTTGGGATATTCATTTGTCTCACAGCTGACCATACCTCACTAAAAGTCTTCAAACTAGTTTTTGGTTCTATTTTTGAGTCGAATGCTCGTAAGATAAAATGTAGTTTCACCAATATGTTCAAGAGAAGTCCAATATCAGTCAAAATTACCTTGCAATTCATAGCCTTCAATCACATTGGCCATCCCCAAGTCAGTCCTAGATTACTCCAAATTTGTCTTTCAAAGCTTGTCATTAGTTTCGTGTCTTAGGACCTCCTACGATGGGTTACTTCTTATCGACTTCATCTCATTATCTAGGAAGTTGATCTTGAAACCTTATTCGTTACCTTGGAGCCTACATGCCTTACTGGAAGATTTCTTGCCTTCGATGATAGGTTCTCATCATTGACCTTTGATTGAATGGTTCTATGAGTGTTCTAATTTAGGACATATTTCACACTTCATAGATTTTTCAAGAAATACCATGATAACCATTGTCATTTTTGGTGGTTTCCATCACACTTGTTAACAATTCATATCATTGACCAGTTATCAAGTGGTTTTTACCATGTTTGACTACGAGACATTCACTCACATGGTTATATTTTTATTATGGATTGAGAAATCGAGATCAAAACCTTGGATCTAGTTTCATCCATCCATGCTACATGGAGTTATTAAATATTCATGATTGTAAACATAGAGACATTGATGCTTGCATCCATATTGTTTCTTTTTTTGACATGGATCCTCTGATGTATTTCCATACTAATACTTTCAGATATTTATGCTCTGATTATCGGAATTCCTACCATCCTGATGATTATATATTTCATTGTAACATTTGATTGATTTTTCAGGTCTCCAACAATGGTCTCTAATCCAAACCTTAGCATGATAAAGCACTTGAGTTCTCAAACATCTTTTCTGACTTTTCACTTTAGGGGAGAATGTGTTACACATTTTTTTGTTTCCATTAAGAAAATGACCATCAATATGCATCTTTCTTTATCCAACAAAGTGTTCCAAAGCATTCCCCTATAAGATTAGAAGCTCAACAATCCCTAGACAATTTATGCACATACACACACTTGAGCATTAAACTCATTGAAAAATTGTGCCATGTCTTACATGATGGACTGTGCACATGACTCAATGCAAGTAAAACATAAAAAGTGAAATATGAAAGCTTTGTTAGTTGAATATTTCTAACCTAAAAGCTTCAAGTTCATCTTACTCAAGCCTGATCCCTCTCATAATGGAGCTAATTCACTCTTTGTGTGGATCCCATATCCTACCATTTGAGGATCTCATCCATTAGGAAGAGGATATCGAACCTCCTCCTCTTTTCCTATAAAGGAAACAAAGGACAAAGGGTCGAGGAGGACCAACGAAGGTATGCTTATGTTGCTGAAATAGGGTTAGAAGGCTTGTCATGCAAGGAGAAGGTTGTATTTCACGGGAAGGTGGTGGTGACATCAAGCCAACTAGATTGTAAGCTTGTTCTCCTTTGAATTCAATACAAAGCAAGTGTTCATACCTAAGTATGTCTCTTTTGATGTTACTTGTGAGATTCCTTGATCATTCAAATGGTTTATAACTGATTATTGATTCATAAGATGTCTCTTTTGATGTTACTTGTGAGATTCCTTGATCACTCAAATGGTTTATAACTGATTATTGATTCAACTTATGACGCATGCTAAGTTAATAACTTCATTTACCATTGATTTTATATTTGAGATGTTTCAATAATTTTGAATGTTTTTGTTTATGTAGATATCTTTTGTAGGATCATGGATAAGTTGTGGAAAGAATTTGGAAAGGTTCTAAGGTAGTGAGGAAAATTTGGTTGTGGGAAGCATTGAAAAGGACTTCAAGAGGCACTTATTTAAATAGGTAAGTGAAGAAGAAATATTTTCAGAAGCAGAAAGGATAGAGAGAGGTGGTATATCCACCAAACTAGGCTCATACGCCGATATATTTTTAGCAAACTATACATATCTTCTAATTATAACATTTTTGGACTTAAGTGGAATAAGTATATATCCTTTGACATCTTTAGAATATCCAACAAAAATACATTTTTCACTCATAGGTTCTAAAGCTTTATGTTCCTCATTTGGAATATGGGCCTATGCTTCACTTCCAAAAACACAAAAGTGACTTACATCTGGCTTAATTGAGCTCCATTCTTCTTCTGGAGTGATATTCTTTAAAACCTTAGTAGGAGTGTGATTTACTATGTAATTTGCATAGTTAATTGGTTCTACCCAAAAATTAAGACTAAGTCCTTTAGATTTAAGCATAAAATTAGCCATTTCCTTTAAGGTGTGATTCTTCCTTTCAGCTGCACCATTTTGTTGTGGAGTATATGGAACAGTATCTTGCATTTGAATTCCACTCGCAGTGTAAAAGTTGATGAATTTGTTGTTATGATATTCTTCTCCATTATCAGATCTTAGCTTAAGAATTTCATGCCTAGATTGTTTTTCAACAAAGGAATTAAAGGCTGAGAACATGTTATATACTTCACTCTTGAGTTTTAAGAAGTATACCCAAGTGCGTCTGGAGAAATTATCAATGAAATTTAAGAAATACTTGTAGTTAGAGAACGAAACAACTCAAAGTGGACCACTAAAATCACTATGCATGAGCGGTAAACGGGCTAAGTTGTGCCAAGAGGCACATTTTTCAAAGCTATCCCGATGATGTTTTCTGCGTACACATCTGGAACAAACACCACTTCTACAAGATACCATTGGAAGACTTGTCACCTTATTCTATTTACATAGATTCGGAAGGGAGCGATAGTTTAAGTGACCAAATTGTTCCTACCAAATTTTGCTCACTTTATCACTATGAGCAAAAAATACCGAGGGAAGATTTGATGACCCGAAGTTGTTAAACTTATACAAACTTGTAGAATCATTAGCAATGCGAGTAGCTAAAATTTGTCTAGGATCTCTTAGGTAATTAATTACGACATTGTGAGGTTAAAATTCAATGATTTTACCTTCACCTGAATGAGTAATTTGATATATGGATAGAAGTTTGCAGGATAAGGTTGGAACACATAATACATCATCAAATTGACCATTGTCTATACGAATAGTTCCAGTTCCCTACAACACTAAGAGATCTATCATCACGAACATATATATTTTTGGTGTTACAATCATTTAAAGAAGAAAACATGGCTTTTTTTTTAGAGATGTGATAAGAAGCTCCAGAATTAGTGAGCCACTCATGAGAATGAGAAAGAGAAGATACATTTAGTGCATATTCTGACTGAGATGCTTGACAACCACATGCAGAAAGTGATATTCCTAAAGATGAAGTTGAAGTTGAAGAGTGCTCTAAATGGATGTTATGCTTCTTCATTGCTACTTCCAAGGCTTCCACCTTGTTAAAGGATTTGGATTCTAAGTGGCTATCTTGATTACAAAAGTGGCAATGTCTATCAGTCTTCTTCAGTTTGTTTTTATTTTCCTTATCTTTAAATTTGGTTGCTGTTGGGTGGCTAAGGCTTTCTTAGAAGAGATTCCAAGATAAGAAGACCAATATGTAAGAGTTTTTATTGTTCTCTTATTAAAGAATCACAAAAGGCATCAAAGGAAGGCTACTTGTAGTCTTGTCCTTGAGAAATTAATGCTTCTCTTGTAGAATGGAAGATGGAAACAAACACAGAGTAAGCTGGTCTCAACTTAGTAAGAATGGAATAGATAAGGCTCCCATCTTCTTTCTTAACCTTAAAACCTTCCAAGATAAGTCTAAGGGTCTTGAATTTGGAAAAAAAATATTCAATGTAAGAAAAATTATTGGGGTGTGAACTAAGCAACTCATTTTAAGTTGATGGGCTCTAATTTCATTTTTAATTCCAAAAACTTTATCAAGTTGTTTCATTACTTCATTAGGGGTATCATGTTCTGTGATATGGAATATAAGGTCTCGAAAAATAGACGTCCCTATCAAACCACGTTCTTGATCTTGCCTATCCCATTGAGGTGCCTTATCTTCATCTTTAGGTTTGGTTTCTTGGCTTGAGGCTATTTTGTGAAGACCTTTACTTCTAAGTAAATCCACAATATAGGACCACCATTAGAAGTAGTTGGTGTTGTCAAGAATAACTTGGCATGAAATTTCCATTTTAACAGAAATTGAAGTTGTAGATGATGAAAATAAGTGTTCCAATGGAAGGATCTCAAAAAAATAGTCTGATTAGAAAAAAATGGCTCTGAAAATGACTTCTGGATGAAGAAGCTATGGCTTTTTGAATAAAAGTTGTTGAAGATGCCAATGAAGTGCGTGAATATGCAGAAATGAATGGTAATGTTATATCTTAAAAAAAATCCCCCTTTTTCCAAAATTAATCTAACTAGCACACTTAAAAAAAGATTTTATGTGACTCACATTTATAAAAAAGTGAAAGTCACTTTTACAATGGTACTTTATGAGCTACCCACTAAATTGTAAATTAAATAAGACATAAGAGACTTTAGAATTATAAATGACTCACTTTTTCTAATGGGTGAGAACACTTTTGCATAAATTAACTTTAAAACATAAGTTACATGCGCCTTTTGAAAAAGTAACTGAACAAAAAGAAAGACTTGAACTCAAAACCTCTATTCTCATAAAGTAACTTTGGACCAAGTGAACTAGTTTAAAAGGTTAGTAATTTTTGGAAAAGAGGAAGCCTTTTTTCTCTTAGTCACTGGATCTTTGGGGTGCGTGGTTACTTGAGAAAGCTCTTTTTTGCCTACAAAACAAAAAACACAAAACCCAACACAGACATACAAAAAAAAACCAAACCTTATGACTTGAGGTTAGCTTTACCTGAAAACTAAATATTTTTCTCAATGTTTCTAATTTTGCTAGATCATACAAAGGTGCAATAGAAAAGAGCATATGCATGAGAAAAATCCTTCCTTTCTATTTTTGACTTACCTAGATCGCACAGAGTCATGAGGCAAAGAGCATACATAGAAATGAAAGGTACATATCTTGTAATAAAAAAAATAGAGAGCTCAATGAATCGAAATAAAGAGAGAGAAAATAACTAAAAACTACAAATAAACATTGTATACCTCCAAATCTTAAAAATGGCATAGATAGGGCTACCGAAAAACTTTTCGTGTCAAATGAAAGGGGTTCCTCACTAGAATAGATGCTCCTAGCATAATAGAGCAGTCCCCTCGACCCAAAAGCAATGGGAAATAGTAGATCTAGGAAAGGACAATCGGATGCAGTTCTATCGACTTCAGATTTGGATCACCAATGGATGCGGCCCTCAAATAGCTTTGATACGATGTAGGAATTTACAGGGTAAGTTCCTCAGATAGAATGCCAAAGGACACCACTCACAAATAGATCACAAATTAGTACACCAATATTCTTGATGTGGTTAAAACCCTCAAAGAGGGAAATAGTCCACGGCCTGAGCCAACGTGGCCACTTCAGGTAATTTATTAATAAAACAATGAAAATTTACACAAGCTTCTCGCATGAACGGTTACCCTACAAATGACCCTCCATGATCTTTAAATAGAGATCGTAGACCAATCGGGTGTTAAGCCATGGATCAAGTCAATAATATAGAGGAGAGAATGAACCGTTGGATCACTACATATCGTGACTTTCAAATTGTATGTTACAAAAGTACATAGTAAAGAAACACACTTTACCTAACTCTACACTAGAGCAAGCTATAATTAACTATTTCCTATGTGTCGTTATATCCTAACACTATTCTATCAAATTGAAAAGGAGTATTTTCTGAATTCAATTGTTAAGAAGAAGGCTCTCAGACTTTTACTTATTCAATCTTATTCAGACAAGATATTCTAAACAACATCTAGAGTTATGGAGGAAACACATTTATACTATTTTAGATAAAAATAAAATGAAAGACCCATGATGTACTAGGTAGAAAGAAATTCAAATAGAAAATTAATCTAGGTATAAAGCAGATGAAAGTACTCATGCATATAATGATTCATTGGTGAACTCATCATACTGCATTTCTCACACCAAAAACAGAGTATTCAAAGGAATGAAAAGAAATCTAATTGAATTTCGTTAAAGACCTGTCATTGTCATAGGGACCAGCCATATATCAATCCATAATATTCAACCAATGCAATGCATGTACACACAAAACTAGTTCTATTGCTTGTAAACAAAATTTAACAAACTGTCTCAAAATTACATCATCCGACGTGCACCAAATCACAGTGTGACCATAGCTCTTATAAGAAGTTTTTGGTATAATAGTCATGAGTAATTTAAGCCTAGATATATTTATTCTAACCAACTATATCGCTAAACCTTTGATTTGCTATTCTGAAAGCAAATTGATAAGGTTTTGATGAAACTCAAATTTCTTCTCGGTGATGATCCTATGGTTGACTTTGGTGTTTGATCGTGATATCATGTGTTCATATTGATGAACTAATTTAAGGGGATATGAAGGAATCCATGATGGGAACATTCCCTATCTATCTGTATAATTCGTCATTGACCTAGAGCATATGAACCTTGCAAACAATGGAGACATCTACAAAAATTTGGATTAGCTGTGGAAACAGACCAATTCTATAGCCAATTGCATTCTTTAACAAAACAATAGAGTATATAGTCAAACATGAAGAAGAAGACATATTGTTACTTACCTTTATCAAAAACTGGTGGATGTAGCATTATTTAGGTGGCAAATGTAGGAAAAGAGAGGAAACATAGGAAAAAACGGGTGTCATGTTAAGACAATTAGTGATGGATTCTAGATTCCATTCCAAGTTTGGTTTGGTTGTCATTAGAGCTCATTTTGGTGTGATCATAGTTTGGTGATGGTGGAGTTGGTTTATCCTATGGATTCCCTTCTTTTTTCTTTTGTTGGTTGTTCTATGAGATCCTGCATTCATGCTTTGAATATGGCACGGGGGTGAACGGCTAAAAGTGAGATTTGGTTCAGCCATGTCTACAATCGGGTGGTATGTGGAAATCTCGAACCTGGTAAAATTTTCCTATGATTAATAAATGTAAGATCCCTTACCTTTTCACTATTTTATAAGTGTATTTAATGGTTTTCATACCTATGATGTTGGTTTTATGTTGGTTATAAGCATGAAAAATTTTAGGGGTGAATTTTTGCCCTTAGACGAAATTAAGGGGTTTTAAATTCTTAGTGGGCAAATATTTTGTATCATAGTAAATTTTTACAAATTTCCTCAAATTTATTTTATAAAAAAAATAGGTATGGAGGGTAGCCCACCTTATTTTAAGGGAGAGGGTAAAAAAGGCAAATTTAGCATTTGAAATTAGGAGTTACAACCTTCCATTCGCCCTAATTTTCAAGAATATGTTTAATTTAAGTGAATGCTATGGGCCAAATACCATATTTATAAAATAGGTATGGTAAATTAATAAAAATATAAATAAATGAGAGGTATGGTAAAT